>CM055854.1:19891263-19901263 GCA_029490765.1 Euthynnus affinis
ACTCCAAATGTCAACTTCTCAAAATCCATCTGTACAACAACACATGGACACACCTTAGCAACCACCTTAGCAACAAAGGTTACAGAGCAGATGGCCGACATCAGCCAGGCTGCATTTCTACATACGACTTTAACCTTGTTTAACGTCCGACATCAGAACAGGAAATAAATAAATAACAGAAACCACAAAAAGCAGAAAATAATGTTCCCGTAAATTGTTTTATCCAAACTGAATGAGCTGCAGCTCCACTTGCTGCCTCTTGGTGTCGCCAGCGTGCAGCTTTAAACCTGCAGGAACTGATGTTTTCTCTTCGCCTGGTGGCAGCAGAGACGCATCTTTAAGTTTTTATATGTTTGAAATTTGAAATAAAAATCTGTAAAAAGTGTCTGTGTGTCTGAGGTGTAACAGCAGCAGCAGGATGGAAACAAACATTCATCTGAGTTTTCTGTTTGTAGCCGGGAGAGTCGTTGTCCTCCAGAAGAGACCACTCACCTCACACAGGTGGACGTCCACCAGGGCGTGAGTCATCATTTTATTCTATTACAGCTGCAACTAACAACTGTTTTCATCATCAGTTAATCTGCAGATTATTTTTTATTAAATATAAGAAACCTGTGCAAAATGCTTCTTCTCTTGTCCAAAACCCAAAAATATTCATTTTGCTGTCGTGTGAGGTGAAAAAGAAGCAGCAGAGTTTTATGTTTGAGAACCTGGAAACATGAATATTTATATTTTAGCTCCAAAAATGACTGAAATGATTCATCGATGAATGAAACTGAAAATAAAAGCTGCTGACTGATTTCCTGTCAGTCGACTGATCGACTTTATTCGCAGCTCTAGTTTGTAGAGACTTTCTTAAGTGTTTTCAGGAGGTCAGTATGTTCAGGTCACGTGACTCTGGCAGTGCTCTGATTGGTCGCTCTGGTCCGTGTTGCGTTCAGTTCCTCCGGGGCCGCCGCAGATCTTCCGTGGCAACAAACCGGGCAGAGATTCTGGATCCAACTCGTCCCCCGTCAGAGGTAAACCTCAGCTGGACCCTGAAACCAGATAACCAGTCAGTGTTCGTGATGTTTTAATCATAACGTGGTTGTTTTTCCTCTCCGCAGGACCTCATCGCAACACAATGGACAAGGTGAGTCTGGAGGAAACTTTATTTAACAAGCTGTCTGTTTACATCATCATTACTTCACTCATTTTATTTCTGTATGTGTGTTACAGCCGGCCGCACCGTCATGGAGGTAAACACACACACAATCTGCACAGTAACACTCATTTATGTCAAGGATTTGACTTTTTACCAGCTTTTGTAAAGAAATATTGCTGAAATGAAATGTTGAAATGTTGATGATATGAAAGATATTTCATGTTCTGTATTTTACTTCCTCTTGAATCACTGGAAGTCGTTTTCTAAGAGCAGATCTGTTGGTTGGTGTTGTTTCAGGTCTCAGATGGACACTCCTGATATTCCCACCTGGTCCAAACCTCCTGCTCCTCCTCCGTCCTCCACCTCCGTCGGCAGGAGCAACTCCTCCGTCAGACCTATCCCCGGCAGGTCAGCACTTTTACTTCCCTTAAAGCTCGTCTTTTCTGATATGTGAGACGATCAAACAGCTCACTCTTATTTGTCTTTGTGGTTTCACAGGTTCGACAGACGAGAGGTAAGTTAAACTCTGACTGGTTTCGTTGTGACGGTGAGTTGTTGGAGAATGAGCTCTCATCCTTTTTCTTCTTCTTCTGTCTTCAGCAAACACACGACGACGGTGAGATTTCTTCATCTGCTTCTCTCACCTCATTTTATTCAGTTAAACAAAACCAGATTTACTAGAATATGTATCAGTGTTTTCCTTCTAAATTCAGCTTTTCCTCTTCCAGCGCCTAAACACAACACCTTCCCCATGCACAACAAAGGTCTTCCCCCCGCGTCCTGGACTGCCCGGGCTGCCACAACGCCACGGAGACAGGTGTGAACACACACACACACTTTTCAAACTGTGACGCCTCCACAGATCAAAACTCTGAACACAGAGACGGTGTGACTGACACTTCCTGAAGATATCATCATTATCTCTGGTGTCATCACCAGTAAACCTTCATAAATGCACGTAGAACCAGAAAGAAATGAAACTGCAGAACATATTTAGGTTTTCTGATCAGTGATAGTCTGAACATTATGTTACACTGTAAACTGCAAACAGCTGATTCACACGACTTTAACAGAGACTATTTGACTAAATGTGAACAAATATTTCCATGTGATGCTACTTTCTACATTTCAGAGGGAAATATTGTACTTTCTACTCCACTACATTTATTTGACAGCTTTAGTTACTTTTCAGATGCAGATTTGACACAATGGATAATATAACAAGCTTTTAGAATACAACACATTGTTAAAGATGAAACAGTCGTAAACACTAACGGTGAGTAGAAGGTAGATCTCAGCAGGTTAATCTTGAATAACAACAACCTGCAGGATTCAGAGGAGCAGCTGCTGCAGACTGATAAGACCTTCAGAAACGTCACATTTCAGCAAAAAGTCCAGAAACTGAAAACAGATTTGTGTATCAGAACTTTGTTTTTTCTTCTTTCCTCTCCCATTAATCATCTCACGACCCCTCAGATTTATCTGCTGACCCTTTGGAGGGCCCCGACCCCTAGGTTGTGAACCAGTGGACTAAACTAGCTAACTGTATATAAAGTAGTGTAAACTAGCTCCACCTCCAGCAGCTACAACAGTAACATGCACACAGCAGCTTCACTCCTGAATCCTGCAGCTTGTTTCCACTCAGATCCAGCTCTCTCAGATGGGAGGGGTTGGACTTCAGAGCTGAGGCCAGAGAAGCACAGCTAAACTTCTCACATGCTTTCATTTCAATAAATGTTCAAATGATCCAATATTTCAGCAAAAATCAAAGATATCAGAACGTTGTTTCTTCTTCTTTCCTCTTTAAACAGTACCAGTGAGTAGAAGGTAGATCTCAGCAGGTTGATCTTGAATAACAACAACCTGCAGGATTCAGAGGAGCAGCTGCTGCTGTTCAGAGACCCCTCAGATTTATCTGCTAACCCTTTGGAGTATTTTTATATTTTGCTAATATTCACTTTACTGTCATGTACGACAAAATAAAGTGTGTGTTTGTTGTGTTTCTGAGCAGTTTGCCTCCCAGTGTTCCCAGTGTTCCCAGCGTTCCCTCCACAGATTCTCTGCCTCACAGACTGCAGTCTGGTAAGAACACAATCATCCATAAAGAAGGTCAGAGCAGTTTTTTACAAAGTGACTGACAGGAAGTGAACTGGTCTGTGATGTTTGTGTTCATGTGTCGCCCCCTGCTGGCAGCATTAAAACAAACATCACAGTTTAACACAACCAGTTATTTTTATTAAATTCAACATTATTTATTTATTCATATAAAAGCTGATTCCTCATGTCAAATCAAGTCTCCATATTATTCCCAGTGTGTTAAACCAGCAGTCAGGTGTCATTATGAAGCTTCTGTTCAGCTTCATCAGTCTGAGTTAGTCATATCAAGTGGATATCTGACACATTTACAGTCTTTTTAGCATCAAATTCTCCTCTTTGTGTTTCCCTGTTGAGCTGCAGGTGGAAGTATAGAAACAAAAAGAGGGACTTGAAATCTGTGAAGACTTGGTTTGAAGTTAAAGTGAGAATGAGTGTAATGAAATGAATGTTTGTGTGTGTTTGTGCAGCGATGGCCGATCACAGAAGCAGCGTTGTCAGATCAGACAGGTCGCCGTTTCGTTCTCCTCAACCTGCACAACCTACAAGACAGGTAACACACACACACACACACACACACACACACACACACACACACACACACACACACACACACTCACACACACACACACACACACACACACACACACACAAATTATTTGCTCAGTTTATAAAACAATAAAATATTTTTCATTTTTTTGTGTCTCGAATGAATATATTAATAATCTGCTGCCACAGAAGATTTGATAAATAAATCAAATCAAATAGATTTTTACTTTAAAAAGGGCTGAAAAGATCAATCAGTTATCAACCTGTTGCCATTTTATGTCATTAATCATGTGACCGTTCCTGCTGTAGAGTGGTCAGTTAGTGAACGCTGTTATTGATCAGTTAATCAGTTAATCAGTTAAAGCTTCGTCCTGCAGAGAAACACTAAACATCATCAGATTCATTCAGCAACATGTTCTTCATGTGACCAGCAGGTGGAGCTGTTGTCTGTCTAATACTGAAGTAACTGCAGAACTTTATAATACTGTACTGTTTCCATTTGATACTTCTTTATATATTACAATAATATAATTTATTATATATATTAATATAGTAGTTTCTACTCTGCAACATTCACCTGATATTAATTTAAATAATATAAACATCATGAAGCTTTTTGCTTTTTAACTGAAACAATGATAATTATATTTATTTATTTATTCTTTTTATTTAAACAGCTGTCTATAAATATTATAATATACACATGTTGATATTACATAATACATAACATACCATCATTTTATGGAAATGTAGTTGGAATGATATTAGAAAGATATTTTATTAGTGTTGTTTTGTATTAATTGTACTTTTATATGATTCTTATATTGTTATATTTAACTTGTGTGTAGGATCTGGATCCTTACTGGTATGTGGGGAAAGTGACCAGAGGTCAAGCAGAAGGATGTCTGAAACGAGTCAACAAGGTAACACACACACACACACACACACACACACACACACACACACTCACACACACACACACACACACACACACACACACACACACACACACACTCACACTCACACTCACACACACACACACACAGACACACACACTCACTCACACTCACACACACAGATGAACAGTCAGTTCTTGAAGTTGAAGATCTTTAACTGGGACCAGGTTGTGATGGTCAGACTGGGTCAGAGCAGGTCTTACTGGGATCCTCCCAGTATGCACTGGTCAGTACCGTCCTGGGAGTCCGAGGCTCACTGCTGTAGGTTTGGTCTGAACTCCTGCAGCACAAACTGCTGCAGAACTTGATGCTGGTTGTGACAGACGGGAGTCAGAAGACGTGACGGTGCATCGCTGTCAGAGTCTCCATGACGACCGCCGTCCAGCACCTACAATGGACACCTGAGCATCAGAACTGGACCACGGAGCCATGGGAGGAGGCGGCCTGCTCTGATGAGTCACGTTTTCTTTTACATCATGTGGACGGCTGTCGTTTACCTGGAGAACAGATGGCACCAGGGTGCATTATGGGATGCTCTGAGTGATGTTCTGCTGAGGAACCTTCTAGGATTCATGTGGATGTTACTTTGACATGAAGCACCAGCCTGCTGCAGAGCCGGTTCACCCCTTCATGAGTGGCCTCCTCCAGCAGGATGAAGCTCCCTGAACACTGCAAAAACTATTTGAGGAGCACGGCAAAGAGTTCGAGGTGTTGCCTTCAGGGTCCCCAGAAACAAGTCCGATCTCTGGAGGCTTAAAGGATCTGCTGCCAGACACCAGAGGAACCTTCAGAGGTCTTTAGAGTCCTGCGTCGATGGGTCAGAGCTGTTGAGGGACCTGTACTGGTTTTAATGGTCTTAATGTTACAGCTGCTCAGTGTGTGTTCAGTATATGTGTGTAATAAGGAGGACAGGTTTGTGACTCTCTGACATGACTGTGATATGTGTGTCTCTGTGGAGGACGGGGCGTACCTGGTGAGGGACAGCACCCGGCAGCTGCCCAATCAGCCCTTCACCCTGATGGTCTTCTACCAGGACAAGGTCTACAACATCCAGATCCGACAGCACAACCAGCAGTTCCAGTTAGGAACCGGACTCAAAGTCCAGGAGGTAAAACCCGATATCCTGTCTGTGTAGAGAACCTGAGGAGGCTGCTGATTGGTCAGAAATGCTGCAGTAATACAGTGGTAGTAACTGTGTGTGTGTGTGTGTGTGTGTGTGTGTGTGTGCAGACCTTCCCGTCAGTGGGTGAGATCATCGGCCATTACTCCCAGTCTCCTCTGCTTCTCATTGACGCCAAAAACCGCGGCTCCGGCCAGCAGAACCAGTGTCTACTGTCCGACCCGGCCGGGTACTACATGTCCGGACACAACTGATCAGACCAGATCACGCCTGTCCAGACCGGATCTATACCGATCCAGACCGGATCTATACCGATCCAGACCAGATCACAAACTAAACTGGAGAGAAACCAACAGGCAGAATTAAACATTCGGGGGTCAGATGCATAAAACTCTGTAGCTTCGTTACTAAACCTGCGCTAAGGCTTCAAAGCATCGACCAAAGTATAAACCAGAACCAAACTCCTCCAATCAATCAATGCATTCAATCCTTTTTGTACTCAGGTTTAGGAAGAAATGACCGTTCATGTGGTCTTATTGTGGCCTTCTTCTATTCTCGAGTTGACAGTTCAGAGTGTTGAGATGCTACATAAACGTCCAAAAGTATAAACTACACACCTGTTGCATCTGATGAAAGCACCTCATGAAGCATTGAAGCATTCAGGGTGAACGGCGGTGACGTCTTCTCCTCAAAGACAAGCCGTCGATTACGTCAGGTGACGGTTACCACGGCGACATTTTATTGAACCAAACGTGGCTTTGTGAAGGTTTCTAGTCGGCAGGTTAGTGAAGCAGAAAATAAATGAAATAATGAAGTTCTCTGTTGGTATCGGGATCACTTGAAGGGTACTGGTGGTACTGGTGGTACTGGTGGTACTGGTGTCCTGTTTTATAAATCTCAGTCAGTGTGGAACCAGTGACCTCATTTCCACTCCAACAAGACGCCTTTAAACTCACAACATGTAATTTCAGCCGCTAGGTGTCTCAATCAAAACAATAACCAAAGACAAATAGGAGATCAATAAATCCCTGTTTGTGTTGTCTGCACACACCTGGCAGAGATCTGCACTGTCCTACAGTTACAGTACTGTAACCACTGCTGAATTAGTTCATTTATGTTAAAATGTTCTTAACATGCTGTAAATGCTTCCACTGCAACATATTTTTATTCTTATCAAGAAGATCAGAAATGTTGATAGTTGCATGTGAGGATAGAGGATAGCTATTCCCATTGTCTGTTCACCAGCGTCCATATTAAACCAGCAGCAGTGACTTTACTTCGGTTGATGTGCAGGAAGCAGCGTGTGCGTGTGTTTTTGTGTGTTTTATGCATCTGGCCTCTGCTGTTCTTAATTCTCCTGTGAACAGGAATGTTGCTCTTCTGTGACAGATGAGTCAAAAATATCAGGGTTTTGTTTTTGTTTGTTTTGTTTTTCTTAATTTGCTTGGTCGTGTTTTTTGAACTGCCGTCTGTAGCTTTGTGTCTGTGCCGACATTTAACCTTTCAGACCTTTAACACCTTTACTTCACTTTAACTTCTTTATGACGTCCCTCGTGGAACGCTGTGCTGCATTTATCCAACATTAAAGTATGAACTTTACATTCAGACCTGGATCAGCTGATGGTGAAGCCCTGTACTCCGCCTCGGTCTATTTATGTGGACACGTTGGATGTTAATCATGCAGATTAACCTTCCTGAGCTTATTCACGTCACTTTGAGTATTTTTAATTCACTGTAAATGTGTCATATTCACTGGTCTATCATCAAAATGAATGAAGTTATTAACAGTGTCCAGTTTCTCTAATAACGCTGTTTTACTGCATTGTGTCTTTATTTTAAAGTGTTCACAAATGAACATTGAAAGCTGTTTTTCTCGCTGTAATCTTTCCTGTCATGTCAGTGGTGTGGCTTTTAGTTTCTGGACAACAACTGAGGAATAAAATATATCAGACTTTGATAAACACACAATACTTGTTAGTAGATCAGTTCATTGATGGTTTGGATCCAAACATGAAGACACATATAGAAAATCACCAGACAAATCCATTAAAGAGATTAATCAGGCTCTAATATTTAAACAACTCTGACTCATCATCAGCTTTAAGTTAATATGTTGAACTTGTTAGCAAACAGCTGCTTTCCAGCAGTCACGGAGCAACGTTAGCGTCACTTTGATAACGTCAATAATTACTTGTGGCGTTCCTCAGGGTTCTATTCTTGATCCTTCATAGTTTCAATCTGGTTAAAACGACTTGACATGATGTTTTTATCTATTAGTTTTCAGCAGAATAGTTTGTAAAAACAACTTTTTTATCATGTTATCAGCTTTTAAAGTGCTTGTTGCTAACGTGTTAGCAAACAGCTGCTTATTTCCACATCCAGCAGTTACGGAGCGACGCTATCATTCATGTGGAGTCGTGTTTCTGTCTTTCAGCTTCTGTTTCTGCTCTCTACCAACTCCTGAGGGAAATATCTGGCTCTTTAGCTGCTAAATGCTACCAGCTAGTCTACAGCTAACTGTGTGATTGAGCAGGAACGCTCTGAGAGCCGCTGAGAGTGAACCAGAACAGTAAAAGCTGCAGCTAAACAGATAAACAATGAGCTGAAACTCAACTATAAAGCTGCAGAGTCTCTGATAATTCTCTGCAGGTTCATCACTGACAGACAATAACACATCAGACTGTGTGTTATTATAGTTCATACTGCAGATTAGTCATCAGCACTACTGGTTACTTCTGCTGGATTGATTTGACAGTTAAAAGTGTTAAGTAACTTTTTCCCATGAGCCCTCACACAGGACCCCCCCCCCCCCCCCACACTCCACCCACCAGGTATAATCCCGGTCATCAGTCAGTTAGAGCTCAGACTGTCTGTGTTGTTTTGTCTGCGTCGTCCTTGAAGGCACCGCGGGGCGAAGATTACTGAACCACCGCCAACCGTCATCACACACACACACACACTCACACTCACACACAGACACACACACACACACACTCACACACAGACACACACACACACACACTCATACAGGTGTGATTCACCTGAGGTTGAGTCTCTTCAGTCAGTGAACAGATAAGAAGAAGATCCGTCTGTTTGCTTCAGAAAGAACCAGAAAAAACTCTTAAAATCAGATTTAAATCAATTAAACAACATTTGTCTTTGTTGTTTTTTAATTTTTTTATTTTTTTGAAGTCTCATAGAAGTGTTTGTGTTGCACCATTAGAGGGCGCCGTCACTGGAGATGTGATGAGGAATCGGGTCACTGTGCTTTCAGCTTGGGTAAGGGTGTTAGCCTAGCTTAGCATAAAGACTGGAGGCACCTCTGAACACAAACAGGAAGTTAAAAACTGTTTACAAATGTTGACATGAAAACTGAACACAACAATACGTTAAATATTATAAATATAAAGAATGAAATGACGTCATGTGACCACAGTTTACTGAGATCCATCAGTTTAGATGTTTAAACAGAACATTATGCAACATACTGTAGGAAACAAACAATGAAACATTATAATATAATGTGTGTAGTACAACATAAAGTTAAAGTTTAGACTCTAAAACATCATAAAAATGTAACATAATGTAACATCAGAGTTTAGATGTTTAAACACAGCATTATGTAACATACAGAAGGAAACAATAAAACAATATAACAGCAGTTTAGACACTAAAATATAACATAACATAGAATTTAGATACTTAAACACAACAAATTGTAGGAAACAAACAACGTAGCAGCAGTTTAGACACTAAAGAATAAAAAAAAACATAATATAACATAACATCAGTGGCAGATAGTGACTCAAAAACTCAACAGCATCAAACTATATGATAATAAATAGAGGGGATGGGGGTGATTTTATACACCAATAAAACAATTCTCTTTCAAAAACAAAAACCTCTGAGTCATGAGAAGGATGCTTCTTTACATTTATACATATCGTCTCTAAACAAAGAAGGAGCGGTTCAAATGTGTCGTTTCACCAACAGAGGTTTGGTTCTATAGTGACAACAGATTAATGTTCTCATCAACAAATCACATGATTCACACGTGTTTCCTATAAAGTAGCACGAAGCTGAAAATGTGATGCAGGAACAGATCAGTGCTGAACACTAGAAACACTGAAACTCTCT
>CM055854.1:19903763-19978679 GCA_029490765.1 Euthynnus affinis
CGACAACGGAAACTTCCGCCGCAAGAGGAAGAGGAAGGCGGATAACTTGACCGCTGGCAACAAGAAGTCTTACTCCTCTTCCTCCTCTTCCTCCTCGCCTGACTCCTCCTCCTCCTCCTCCTCCTCCTCATCAGAGCCCAGCCCCAAACTTCCCAGCATGCACTGCAGCACTGAGTTCCCTGCTCTGTCAGACGCCGCCGTCCCCGGCCTCAGCAGCTTCCTGTGTCACCTCCAGGACTCCCTCCTGCTCCCCCCTCTTCCTCCTCCTCTTCCTCCTCACACCAGCTCCCTGTACATGCAGGTACCGGACCACGCCTCCCCCCTTCCTCCTCCTCCTGCTCCTCCTGCTCCTCCTTCTGCGGGTTTTGTTTCGTCGTACTCGCCCGGCGCCGTGGTGCCGCAGTGGGACACCAGCAGCAGCTCCTCTCCTCCTCTCTACACCTCCCTCCATCACTCCTCATGCTCCCCTCCTCCTCCTCCCCTCCTCCCCTCCTCCTCCCAGTCGTCTCCTCCTCACTTCTCCCCGCCGCTCTACGCCGACCTGCAGACGGCGTCCTGCCCGCTGCCGGAGCTGCAGGCCCCGGGCCAGCCGCCGCTGTGGCCCTCGACTGTCTGGCCCTCCGGCAGCGAGACGGATGAGAATCTGTTCTAAAGTGTTCAGAGGTCGCGCTTCGCTCGCTGTAAACAACATGTGAATGTTTATATTTATCTTTTTTTATATTTTCTTAAAGTTAAAAATGTGGGTGAATGTTTCTAAAGTGTAAATATGAGCTGAATGTTTGTGTTTGGATTAAAAAAAAGAAACTGAATCAAATGTTTTTGTTTCATCTTCAATTCATTCATCAGAAATCCTGAAAAAAAAAACAATTTATTTGATTTATTTGCACAATAAACCCAAAAAGACTTTCTACAATAACTGATTTTTAAAGGAGATTAAAAAATATCTCACAAAAAAACACTAAAGAGATTCGATCAATGAAGAAACTGAAAAAACAGAATAACTTAAAACTTTTCTAATAAAAAGAAAAAAACAACATAAAACAATCAACTAGTTTATTATTTTAAAGAATTTTTATAGTTTTATCTGTAAAATAAAGAAGTAAATAATGAAAGTAAATTTTCACACGAGTAAAAACTCTTTCTCTCTCGTTCCCACGACGACAAACACGACATCAGCACCTTCCAACAAACAAACAAACAAACAAACAAACAGTCTGTTTGCGAAGCTGCTGAGTCGTGCTGGTTTTGTTTCGGTGAGTCGGCGCTCTGATTTCCCACAGACACTGAAGTGACGTCTGTTTGATGTTCTGAGCTTCATCAGCTGATCTCAGGTCAACAACAACAAAGAGACATTTAGTCAGCTGTTAAGAATCTCAAATCAAGCTCCTCTTACTCGCTTGTTCTGGGTGTTTTGACCACATCACATGGTCTTCATCAGCAGATATTTACTGCTGGTTTCTGTAGAGACGTGTTTTTAATCTTTCTATTTTCATATTTTTTCTTTAATTGATCTTTTTGATGTTTACACTTATTTTGGTGGACAGATGAAAAAATACAACAATAAAACTCATAGACATGTGAAAAATCCTCCTAAAGCAATTTTCTCTAATCTTTGATTTTTGCTGAAATGTGACGTTTCTGAAGGTCTTATCAGTCTGCAGCAGCTGCTCCTCTGAATCCTGCAGGTTGTTGTTATTCAGGATCAACCTGCTGAGATCTACCTTCTACTCACTGTTACTGTTTACAAGAGGAAAGAAGAAGAAACAACGTTCTGATATCTTTGATTTTTGGTGAAATATTGGATCATTTGAACATTTATTGAAATGAAAGCATGTGAGAAGTTTAGCTGTGCTTCTCTGGCCTCAGCTCTGAAGTCCAACCCCTCCCATCTGAGAGAGCTGGATCTGAGTGGAAACAAGCTGCAGGATTCAGGAGTGAAGCTGCTGTGTGCATGTTACTGTTGTAGCTGCTGGAGGTGGAGCTAGTTTACACTACTTTATATACAGTTAGTTAGTGTAGTCAACTGGTTCCCAACCTAGGGGTCGGGGCCCTCCAAAGGGTCAGCAGATAAATCTGAGGGGTCGTGAGATGATTAATGGGAGAGGAAAGAAGAAAAAACAAAGTTCTGATACACAAATCTGTTTTCAGTTTTTGGACTTTTGGCTGAAATGTGATGTTTCTGAAGGTCTTATCAGTCTGCAGCAGCTGCTCCTCTGAATCCTGCAGGTTGTTGTTATTCAAGATCAACCTGCTGAGATCTACCTTCTACTCACTGTTACTGTTTACGACTGTTTCATCTTTAGCAATGTGTTGTATTTTAAAAGCTTGTTATATTATCCATTGTGTCAAATCTGCATCTGAAAAGTAACTAAAGCTGTCAAATAAATGTAGTGGAGTAGAAAGTACAATATTTCCCTCTGAAATGTAGAAAGTAGCATTACATGGAAATAAAAAAGTAAAGTACAAGAACCTCTGAACTGGACTTCAGTAAATGTACTTAGTTACTTTCCACCACTTAGTGTGTGTGTGTGTGTGTGTGTGTGTGTGTGTGTGTGTGTGTGTGTGTCTCCATGCTGTGTGTTTAGTCATCATGTCGCCCATTCATGTGTATGTGGTCGTAAACAGACGGCACACTCTGATTGATACCATCAATCAGCTGATCAATACTGCTTAAAGACACCTGATAGAGTCTGACTGTTTACAACACAACATGAAGAGGTTTGTGTGTGTGTGTGTGTGTGTGTGTGTGTGTGTGTGTGTGTGTGTGTGATATTAATGGAAGAGGTCAAAGCAGCATAAGTGTGCCGTTTGTTTACACTCCACATGATGAATGAGTCTGTCATCACAGACAGCTGGAACTGATGATCTGTATTGTCACAATAAACACTGAAGTGTGTGTGTGTGTGTGTGTGTGTGTGTGTGTGTGTGTGTGATGAACTGCAGTGAACGCAAATGTCATTTTCTCTAATAAATCTGAAGACGGTTTGTTGTTTTGCTGCATTAAGCTACATGTTTCCACAGACTATAAACTCTGAAGCATCTATATGTTTGATTTAAACCTTCATTAACTGATCAGTGAACACAACTCTGACTCAGCATCATATTTCCACATCCAGCAGTCACGGAGCAACATTAGCGTCACTTTGATAACGTCAGTAATTACTTGTGGCGTTCCTCAGGGTTCTATTCTTGATCCTTTATAGTTTCAATCTGGTTAAAACAACCTGACATGATGTTTTTATCTATTAGTTATCAGCAGAATAAAAAACAACAACTTTTATCACATTATCAGCTTATAAAGTAGTTGTTGATAGATTAACAAGTTATAATAATACAACAATTTAGAACAACTGAAGTAAAAATATCAGTTTATCACAATGAAAAAATCCTGCATTCAAAATCTTATTGAACAAAAGTAAAAAGTGAAAAGTATTCAACCTGCCTGTATTTTTTAAATATTTTTTATTGTTTTATAAATATAGTACATATATATTATTGATGTGCAGAGGGCCCAGTATTTGTATCTGTGTTTGTTGAGGCAGCAAAATTTTTTGTATTTGTATTTGAATAAAAGTGGAAAAAGGTGTAAAAATCCTGTTTTTATTACTCTTTTAATTTTAGAAATTAAATGTTCAGGAATCTTATGAAGGAAATCCTCACACCAGGTCTCTGTCAGTAGCTCAGTTTTATCTCTGAGGAACGCTCCAGACTCCAGGAATTATGTCTAAATAAGGAAATGTGCGTCATGCAGCAGGTGGATGTGACTCCCTTAATTGAGACCTGCTGATAGACGTCACAGCGGCGCAGAGGAGAGACACTGAGATAGTGATGTAACCGACCTGAACGCTGATGTTTGACATTGTTCAGCAGGAACTGATGAGCTCAGAGACACAGACAGGAGGACAGTGTTGAGAGATGGACCAACATGTCTGAACATCAGATTCATTATTTCCTGTTTTCAGAGTTCTGAGAAAAAATGAAGAAAAAAAATTAAAATCAAAGGAGAAATTAAAATATTAACTTTTGTTAATTAACTAAAACAACTTAAAAAAAATTGCAGGATGGCAAAAAAGGCAGCGACACACACACACACACACTCACACACTCACACACACACACACACACTCACACACACACACACACACACACACACACTCACACACACACACACACATCATATATATATATACCACCCAGTCTCTGAGATGCAAATCCTTTGGTTTAATAATAATTACTGTGATCATCTATCATCAGTGTGAGTGTGTGTGTGTGTGTGTGTGTGTGTAAGTGTGTGTGTGTGGTTGTGTGTGTGTGTGTGTGTGTGTGTGTGTGTGTGTGTGTGTGTGTGTGTGTGTGTGTGTAAACAGACGGCACACTTACAGCCCTCCTCCTCGTGTTGTTTCATAAACAGTCTGATGAAAACTATCAGATCCTGATACGACTGATAATACAGTCAGTCAGCACTCTTTAATGTGTGTGTGTGTGTGTGTGTGTGTGTGTGTGTGTGTGGTTTTTTCCATCAGCCTGTTTCTTTCAGTTCAGTTTCTGCAGCTTCGTATTAAAGGACGAGTTCAAAAGTTGTCTCATGTGTCTGAAGCTCAAATGAACCGTTAGACGACTTCCTGCTGTAACAGAACAACCTGATTTTATATATTATTATTAATTCATGTCGCAGCGTCAGAGAAGAGCAAAACTTTATAACATAAAACATTAAATCACAAACAAACAACTCTTCAGCTTCAAGCTTTACAGACACGATACGACTTTCACTGAAACTCTTCTGTAGTTCCTCCTGAGATGAAGCTCAGCAGAAAGCTCACAGGTCAGTGTAGTGACATCCTGCATCAGTCAGCTGTGAAACACACAAACCCCGAAGACGCAGACGTAGAAAAGTAAAAATACAAAATACTGAGAATTAACTGTCAGCAGTGTCGACAGTCTCGTGTTTATTTTAAATATGTGATCAGTTTTGTTCTTTTCTATCAAGTAAAAGTAAAAACTTTAATAACAAATACTTAAAATACAAATTAAAGTTTTCCTGAAGTTTAAAGGAACGGGTTCAGTTTTCTTCATGTGCGTCTTAAACCAACAGTCAGAAACATTAAACATTATTCCTCCTGTTCACACTGACCATCAGCTGATCCTCATAACGACCTTCAGGCGTCACATTAAGCAGATTTCCTCCACAGCAGTCAGAGGTGTTTTTTTATTGATAACAGTCAAACATTAAGTTTACAGAAAGAGGAAACATTCAGTTGGATTGTACAAGAAGCTTTTTACATTCACTAAAAGCAAAAATAATACAAATAAATAAATAAAGGAGCACAGGTTAATAATTAAGTGATACAGTTGATAATTTTGTATGTTTCAAATATTGTTTTCTGCTTTTCTATTCTGTCATCCTGACTGTAGAGTTATAATAGAAGCTAATATCAGTTAGAAATAAAGTAAAGTTTAATTTTCTATTGGTCCGTTTCATTTAATGTTTGTGGAATTTGCCAGAAAAAAATTATAAACAGTTGGATTGAAGATATAATGTTTTTATCCACATTAGTGTCACATAAAAACATAAAAATGAACTGTGTGATCAGTTTGAACATGTGGACTCAGTATTGATCGCTGCAGGGAACCGATCAGAAACGACTCTGATCACTTGACTGAAGCTTCAAATGGATCAAAAATATTTAAACTTTTGAAAATTATAAACAGAGTTATGAGTTTATCACCTGACAAGGTGTCCAGGTGTAACAGGGACCACCGTATCACTGCAGGACAGTTTGTTATTATTATTGTTACCGTGGTTACCACCATAACCGCCATAACGTCCTGATTACATCTTTCTGTGTGTGTGTGTGTCTTGTCCCAGCACGTCTTCGTACCAGTCGCCCCCATAACAACTTTCCCTTTCTATCAGTTTCCCTCAAACTCAAAACAACAAAACAGCCTCGTGTGTTTAGAAACAGACCTCGTTAATAAATAAATGATCATAAATGATAATAAACGCTGATCCAGTCGGACATCTTTGTGTTTTATTATAGATTCAGATTATTGATTAAACCTGCAGAACTTTTACATGTAAATGAACGTCTGTTACATTCAAGTCAAACGAGTTCACTTAAAGCTGATTAAGTCCGTCCAGGCAGATAAATCTCTTTGTGTTTCACTTTAATCTCACGTCATGGCGGCGTTCCCGCGCTCGCCGTTTGGCCGTTAACGCTGCAGCTCTTCCAGACTTCCCAGATGTTGTCGGATCGAATGGATCAGTGGAACGAGTCGTTTCATTGTGTGATGCTAAGAACAATTTATCCACCATTTTACAGCCAGTTTGTACCGACCATCAGACCATCCCTCCCTCTCTGTGTGGTGTGTGCCTGTCAGCCAATCACAGCCGAGCGCCGCCCTTTACTGTCACTGCCAGAAGGAGACAAAAGTCCTGCACTCAGCTTTAAATAAAGAACAAATATACAGCAGGAAATACAACAAAACATAAACACTCATGATGCTGAATGCTTTCATAGTGTTTTATATATTAATGTTTTATGACTCTTCGTGTGTGAGCAGCATTTTTTCATTTTAACGACTTTAAAAAGTCAGAAAGACAAATGAGTTTATAAACGTTACAGTGAGAATATTTCAAACTATTCTGCTGCATAAAAAGCTTTTAGAACAAGTTTATGAATCTTGACATAAACTGAACTTTTTAAAAATTACTTAATTGCAGGTTTTTACAGGTTATCAGTTTTGTCAGTTGATAAATTCATGCAGCTGCATTTATACAACCAAAGAAATATATTTAATATATTTCCATGACCCGTTTCCTCCAGTTTCTTTTCTTTCCATTTATTTAATCTCTTATCTCTTGTAAGGACTCATTCACAGACTGAGATGACCTGATAAACATTTGATTTATTTGGAAGCTCATCATATGTTTTTGTATGAAAAATAACTTGTAAAATATGCAAATGAACTGCAGCTGTCAGATCTGTAAAGTTCTCAGCTGTAGTATAAAGTACAAAGTAGCATCAAATGAAAACACATAAAACTGGAGTAAATGTTTATGAGCATCAAACTCTTCCTTCTTCACACTCCGAACCATCCAAGATATAATATTTATATAACTGTTGTACCAAATATAAAGACGACGCCCACTTTTCCATAAAAGTAGATAAAATAAAATAAAGATAAACAGTTTCACCCTCGTCCTCTGAGACAGCTGATTCCTTGCTGTGTTTCATCATTTAACAATGGAGGCAACAACTTAGCACGTTATTTCTTACTTGTCTTATAATATTTCATAAAAGATTTCTTTTCAAAATATCTGATATCAACAATCAATGAAGACTTTTTGTCACAGTTTTTTTCTCAAGATAACAATAAAAAGATAAATAAACTCATCCAGTGGTATATACATTTTATTTATATAGCGCCAAATCACAACAAAAATCATCTAACTTTTCACACTTTTACATGGAGCAGGTCTAGACCACGCTCTTTAATTTACAGAGAGAGAAACCCAACAGTTCCCCCCATGAGCAGCACTTGGTGACAGCGGGAAGGAAAAACTCATCATGGGAAGTCCCCCGGCAGTCTAGGCCTATAGCAGCATAACTAAGGGCAGTCTAGGCCTATAGCAGCATCACTAAGGGCAGTCTAGGCCTATAGCAGCATAACTAAGGGCAGTCTAGGCCTATAGCAGCATAACTAAGGGCAGTCTAGGCCTATAGCAGCATAACTAAGGGCAGTCTAGGCCTATAGCAGCATCACTAAGGGCAGTCTAGGCCTATAGCAGCATAACTAAGGGCTGATCCAAGGCCAGCCTGGTCAGACCTAACTATAAGCTTTATCAAAGAGGAAAGTTTTAAGCCTACTCTTAAACATAGAGAGGGTGTCTGCCCCTCGGACCGAATCTGGGAGATGGTTCCACAAGAGAGGAGCCTGATAGCTGAAGGCTCTGCCTCCCATTCTACTTTTAAATACTGTAGGAACCACCAGTAAACCTGCATACTGGGAGACCAGTGCTCTAGTGGGATTATATGGTACTATGAGTTCTTTCAGATAAGATGGTGTCTGACCATTAAGAGCTTTGTAGGTAAGAAGAAGGATTTTAAATTCTATTCTGGATTTTACTGGAAGCCAATGCAGTGAAGCTAAGATGGGGAAAATCTTTTCTTAGTTTTAGTCAGAACAGGAGCAGCTGCATTCTGGACCAGCTGCAGAGTCTTTATAGACCTGTTAGGGCAGCCTGATAATAATGAGTTACAATAATCAGCCTAGAAGTAACAAAAGCTTTTTTCTGCATCTTGTAGAGACAGGATGTGGCCGAGTGAGAGGAGGCAGTCAGTCCTGCAGTGTGTCCGTATCTGTTGTTGCTGTCCTGATGCAGAACTTCTGTGATTGTTGAGACTCGTCAGGTTCGGCTCAGACAGGCGTGTTGCTCAGGGGCACGTCAGCAGCGCTGCAGTGTGTGTGTGGTCGACCCGCTAACCGCCGGGCTGACGACTGGCGGCCTCATATTTGCATAACGTCACCGACACACACACACACACACACACACACACACTCACACACACTATAAACCTTTAAAACAAGACAGCGCTGCGGGGAGGAGGAGGAGGATTATTACACCTGTTGTCAGAACAAATCAGCTTCTTTCAAGTATTTTACAGACGTGTTTTTGTTTTTCTGTTGAGTGATCAAAATCCTTTCAACGCTGAAATATAAACTGAAACTGTTTCTCTTATCTGAACCTGCAGAATCACTTCTGAAAACTTTCATAAATCTTGGCTCAAAGTTTACAGCTCCACAATGTTTATGACGTTTTTATGGCTTCATGCGACTGTTGTTCTCTTTATCGTCCACTTTGGCAGCTTGTTAAACGTAGTTATCCGCCACCTTTCTCTGCTCAAACTGTTGGAATCTGCTGCAATAAACTAAATGTCAGCAACAGTATACTGTTTCTTCTTTTCTGCACATGCCCAGCAGGAGGAGAATCACCTGTTTTGATGTTTTTAATGTGGACGGAGGAGCAGTTTCTGCTTAAAAACAGCGTTTCTTCCTATGAACATTGTCTGAATGATGTGTTAAGATGGATATTTTTACAGTGCAGAAGTTGTGTGTGAACTCATGTCGACATAAATCTTTTAACACATTGTGGGGACAAAAAGCCCCAAAAGTCCTCATAACGTAAATCATTAATTGTGGGGTGAAGATCTGGTTAGATGTTAGATAAGTCTCCAGGAAAATGACTGTAAGTGATGCCGTCTGAAGTGGTGAAAACACAACGTGTGTGTGTGTGTGTGTGTTACAGGTGAGAGGGGGGTCGGCTCCTCATGCTGGTATCCTGACAGCTTTAATAAGGACGACCCGTATGTTTCCTGCCGCGTCCGTTAATGTGAAACCACATCTGATCCAGTTTAACAGCAGCGTCCCGTCAGGTGAGATCAGCTCACCTGCAGGTTTTTTTTCCCACTTCAATGAGACGTCTGTTAACCAGTTTGCGGTCAAATACTAATCAGATCGAGTTGAGTTTATCTTGTCATGCTGCATGAATCTTTTATCAAGATCACCTGGATCCCCAGAACGTCTTCATGAATCTAATAAACCTCTCCTGGAACCTGATACCTGATCGACTGCTGACACCCCAGACACCCCTGAATTATACTTAAAAGCTGCTGGAACCACCCAAGAACTCCCAGAACCCTCTACAGGAGCTGCAATACCCCTCAGAGACCTTTAAACCAGGGGTCAACCAGGGGTCAGATTTACAAGCAATGATTGATAAAAGGTTTGTGTGAAGGTCCGACATCCGCTTTAATCAACTTATCGGGCATCTTGTAGCGACTGTCAAAGCTGCAAAACATCGTTCTTAAAACCACAGAAAAGGAAGCTGGACCTTCATTTGCAGAAACCAAGCCAGTGTGTCTTCTTTGTGAGGAAACAGTTGCACTTATTTCTGTTTTGTCTAAATGGCTGAATATAAACTTTGTTTAAATTTATCTGGTAGCTTACTTGTTTTATGTCACATGGTTTCAGCACCAGGCGCTCAGAATGAACTTCCTGTCCTCACACAGGGGCATCAAATATTATCAGATGATAAAAGGTCTCATTCATCAGTAAATATATCAGACTTGTAATAATATAAATATCTACAGAAGATGTGTTAAAATTTTAGAACTGGTTTCAATTCAGAACCGAGTTTCCTGGAAGAATCCTCAAGACCTCTGAATCTGTAAACCTCCTTGTGGAGCTCTGAAACCCAATTCAAGAACTCCTGGAAAGTTTTGGTATCCACTCAAAAACTCCTCCAATTAACATATTCTTGCAGTCTTTAAGGGGGTGCCTTAAAGACTGCAAGAATATCTTCCCCAATGACTACTGGAGCCCCCTAAAACAACCCTTATATCCCATTCAGGACCCCTGAAACCACCTCCAACCTCACCAGGGCTCCTTCTGTGACCTCTACAGCATCTTCCACAGCTATTAAAACATATTAAAAGATGTTGGAAACGACCACAAAGTCTCATTTAAACTCATAAGATTCATGAATGACCCTTCATCAACCCCCAGGAGACCCCTGGAAAACAGCACCTGGACCTCAGGGCGCTCCAGCAGCAGTAAGAATAAGATGGAGACTCTGCTGCGCCTCCTTCTTCAGGTTCTCCTGTTGGAACTTTCCTGCTCTCTCCACAGTCTGTGTGTCTGCAGTGGAAAGTTTGCGTTGCCTCGGGCTCGGTGCTGACAGGAGTTTATGAACATCAGAGCGGAGACGGATTAAGACGACGAGTCTGAGCAGGTTTACAGACAGAGACCTGTTAGAAAAACCCTCCTCCTTCTTCCTCTTTTCATGTCCTCAGGCTGAAGGATTCCTGCTCAGACTTCACTCCACCTGCTCCGACAGTTCACTAACATGCTCAGCTGCAGACTGAATATCAACATATCAAAGTCCCCCTGAAACCTCCTCAAGGACCCCTGGAGCTCCCCAAAGTAAGCCATGTGAAGTGCAGCGGTGAGTCCAGACTCTCTGAGGGCCAGGGGCCAAACACGGGGTCACAGTTAGGTTCAGGTTCAGAAGGGTATCCGGGGTGTTTCTGGTGTCTCTAAGGCAACGTTCAAAGTCTCCCTCCACTTAAAGATAGGGTTAGGGTTCTTCTTGTTTCTTCAGTTAAATGTTTGAGCTTCTCTGAGTTTGTTTTTATTTATCTGCTGAAAGTGGAAAGTTTCTATATGTTTGTATGTCTTCAGACATTTCTGGAGGGGATATTTAAGCTTTTAAAAACGCACACAGAGTACCTGAGACTACTTTAAGGACTTCCAACCCCTGCTAAGGAGTTCTTAATCCTGGAAACCCTCCAGAGATCTTTAAAGGACTCCTCATTACCTCCTTAAGAACTGCTGAAACCCTCCAGACCACCTCAAGGACTCCTGGAAGACCCTGCAAAGGACTCTGGAAACAATTTAAGGACCTTGACACCACCTAATGATCTTTGAATCCTCTTTAAGAGTCAAAGACCCCATGGAGACCCCAGTGTCCTTGGATTCTCCAGGAACACCTGAAGGAATCCTCAACTAAACCTGAAACCCATTAAATGTCTTTTTAAACATATTTAAGGATCCTGAAACCCCCGAGAACTCCTTAAAGGAACCCAAAACCCCCTCAGCGACCCCTCAAACCAGTAATCCAGTAACATACCTGGATCCACCTCAAAGAATCCTTAGACCAGAGAACTAACAGCCAAGATAATAATAATAAAGTCTTGAGACCGGACCCAAGTGTTACAGTTCCACTTAAACATATCTGGAACCCCTTCATACCCCTTTAAAGATCCCTGAAGCCACAGAAGAAACTCTGAGTTTTATAACCACCCAACTGGACTCCTTGTACGCCTTAAAAACCTGACCTTTAAACCTCGTTGAGGCTCTAATGATCTGTTTAGATTTCTCTGAATCCATCTTCCCTTCCAGCCCAGACTCCTCTCTGTCCTCCAGGAGTCTGTTTCTAAAGCTGAACTTATATACGGCGTCTATGAAGCAGAGTCTGATCCTGAATGAAGGGAAGAACCTGCACAGTCTTAAACAGAACACACAAACAACCAGTCGCCGATAACGGAGGGAAGATTCTTTACGGAAAATGAGTTTCAGCCGTTCCTGGAAGACTTTTTATCTGCTGAACAAGACAACAACACTTCCAGCGATGCAAACTGCGACTACACAAGTTCTGAATTTCAACATTTTAAAGAGCTTAAAAGTAGCGAAGAGACAGAAATGAGTCATTTATCATCACACTGATCCGTGTCCAGCACCCCTTTAAATGCTGCAGGAACACCTTCCAGGACTCTCACAACCCTTCAAGTTACCACTAAGAACCAGTGCTGGACCCCCCAGGATCTACTGGAACCCCTAAAACATCCTTAAAACCAGTTTTGGACCTTTGAAACCACCAAGAACCTCTTCAGATCCCTTCAGTGTCAGACTCGCTGGTTAAGGGACTGGAGGGGAGATCAAGAGCAACCTGTAAACTTCTGACACCTTTACACTTAAAATAACCTTAAAAACCTTTAATTTCTCAGTTAAAGGTTTCATCATTTTCTTTACCATTAAGGGAAATAGAATAAGCAGCTTAAATTCAGATAAACAAAGCAGCTTTTTTCACAAGAGAAAATATGAAAGAATGAACCACATTGTGTTAGATTAGAGATCTTTATTTTCTCTTGTTTGCCTTTAATCATCCTGTGAACCCCAATGATTGATTTAATCCATCAATAACCAATAACTCTGCACAAGTTATCAATCAGCTGCTTCATTCTTTGATGTTTAATGTTTCAGAACTCGACAAACAGACACATAAACTTTATATCCAAAGAAACCGTCACATTTATTTTTATGTATTTTATTAATTTCCTGACAAACAGTTTAGATGTAATCAATAAGTCCATCAGCAGTGCTCCTGTGACGCTGCAGCTCTGTGGGGTCAGAGGTCAAAGTTCAGTTTGTAATGTTTCTGTGACGCGCTGCTGCCGCCGTGTGGCTGCAACACGTCACTGCAGCAGTTTAACTTATTTACTATAATATTATTGTTTTTATTAAAAATGTATTTCTAATTATTTTAATAAATATATGTTGATGTTATTTGTTGGCTGTGATTATAAACTCTGTTTACTGAATAAAGTTCTGACGAAAAAAGATTAAAGAAAATATAGTAAAAAAATAAAAAAAGGTAATAAAGAAAGAAATTAAATATAATAAAATCCTTTAATAACAATAAAAATAATGAACTAAAGTCTGAGAACAGAAACTTAATTATAAACAAACATTTACTGAAATATAATTTTAAATAAAGTGTTTCTGTTTTATTCTCCTTTATACTTTTATTCCTCCAGCTGGAATTAATTTACAGGTTTTAAATTAACTTATAAAATAAAAATAGTTAAAAGATAAAAAAAAACTCTACGAGCCTGAACTTCTTATTCGAGGTTTTTCCTTCATTTTAGTGGATTTTTTTCAACATTTTAGAACAAAACTGAAGAGATTAAATGTAAAATCTAACACATAGAATCCAAATAAAATCTGAACAATATATTTACAGTTATTATAGTTTTATTTTGTTATGTTTTTGTTTACTTCGTGATTCTTTGTGTCATTTCAGTTCTGATGTTTTAAGTTTTGTACAAAGTTGTAAAAATAAAGAGAAAGTTTGTTTGGTGCTGTTTAATATATTATTTTATACAGAGGAGAGAAAAAAACACTTCAAGACAAAAGTTGAGTCACGTTTCTTTTAATTAAAAAAGAATCTGAATCACAAAAAGTTATAATTTTCAACAAACTATAACAAATATTTATATGAAACTAGCTGATAATCAGCTGCTTTTAGATCTATAATAATAAAAAAAAGACATTTTAAAACAGCAGAAACACCAAAAACCCTCCAAGAACAAAACAAAAACATGATCGATTAATCATTTTACAGATGAAATATTTAGAAAACACTTTATTTTACACGTCTGTTATTTACGGATCACTTCCTGGAAGTTTCTTGGAGGAAAAAATTAAAACAAATTAAAGTTAAACTGCTGTTGAGACAAAAACGTTTCTTTCCAGGAAACTTCCAGATAAATGATCCGAGTTTAACAGACGTGTAAAACAGAAAGTTTCAGCTCATTTTAAACTTTTATTTTCTCCACATTTCCAGCGTTTTCCCGCCTCGTGTAGGTTTCAGTTTAAAGTGAAGAGAAACTCTGTTCTCTTCTCTGATTGGCTGCTCAGGCGGCGCCTCGCACGTTTACTGAAACATCAGAATATTTGATCCCGACAAACAAACTCAGGACAGTTCAGGTCGGAGCTCGGACTGTTCCTCTGTGACGTTAATCTGAGCTGCTCTGTGATTGGCCGAGGCCTCACAGCGGCTTGGGCAGGCTGGACACTTCCTCCACGCACTCGTCGTACGCCTCCTGGTAGTCCTCGTGAGGTTTGATCAGGATCACGCAGGTCGGCCTCTTGGAGCCGGCGGACGAACCCAGATCCTGAAACGGAGAGACATGAGACATGAGCTCAGGGAAGCCTCTGATTGGCTTAGAGGTCGGAAAGACGACATGACCAGATCAGATCAGTCGTTAGAGGGTTAACGTCCAGTTAATCTTAATCAGAAACATGTTCAAACTTCATGTTTTAGGTTTCTAGTTTCTCCACGACGACCTAAATTCAACAGGAAGTCTGAAATACAACCAGCAGAGTCTGATATTTTGCCAATTTTGGACCCTGAACAAACGCTAACTCCTCCGAGGGAGTTAATGTTATCGGCTTCAAACTTTAATACAGGACTTATGACACTGTGATGAACAAACGTTGTTAAAAACTTTATAATAACTTGAACGGTTTGGATTTTATAAGCCCTGAAAGTTGCAGTGTCACATCACCCTTACAATGTAAACCAATAGGGAGGCAATCTGATGTCTAAACTAAACTTGAAACACTGATGTTCTCCTCCATTCATTCATGCACATATTTACTCTGTTCTTTACCTGCAGACATTCAGTCGAAGAACTCAAACTATTTCTGCTGCATGAAACTTTTTGTCTCACAAAAGCAAACCGACGGCATTTCTGAGCTGAACTGTGTCAGTGGGCCATGATGTTTGTGTTGCTGCTTAAAGACTGGAGATGCAAAGGGCCGGAAACTTTCCATGGGAAGTTAAGCTGGAGGGCCCACCTCCAATTTTGTAAATTTCAGATTTATTCTCATTAATTCCGATGGAAAGTTTCCAACTTTGAAAATTCCCAGAATTTTGCAACCCTATTAAAGACTTTATAAAAACGGTTTCTCTCCTTTTATCCTCTCTTCCTTTTATCGTATTGATCACAGGTTAAGACGTCAGCGGGTCTCGGGTGTTCTCAGACTCACCACTTTAGAGGGGATGTAGGCGTACGGCAGGTTTCTGTCCTCGCACATGACCGGCAGGTGGCAGTAAACATCGATGGGCAGCGTGTCGCCGGCCAACACAACGATGCTGTAGAGACACATCAGGTCAGTAAACACACGGTTTAAAAGGTTGTTTACATCAGTGGCGTGAAGTGAAGGTCAAACATGGCCGACTCACCCTTTCTCTCCTTTGTTGATGAACTTCTGAACTTCTTTCACTCCTCTGCGGATGTTCTTCACTTTGGAGGCTAAAAAGACACAAACGACATCTAAAGTCAGTCTGATATCAAATATTCTCTACTGTGAAGCAGCAAGGGATGATGGGAGTTGTTGTCTTGGTTGTATGACGCCATTGACAGGCCACCAAATGAAACGGTCCGTTACTTTGATTAAAATGACAGATTTCTCTGGGTTTGAACATTAATGTAAGAACACAACTCAACAACATATAGAACATAGGTCTAGACCTGAGTGACAACAACCTGAAGGTTTCAGGAGAGAAGCTTCTGTCTGGTCTAGTTGTTTTAAGCATTTTAATGAGGAATTATTACAGATTAGAGATTTAATGATGAGTTTGTTTTTCTTTCCAAACAAACAGGAATCACATCTAAAGCTGTGAGCAGGAGGATCCTCATCAATACATCCATTTATTCAAACTTCATGAAAAGGCACAAAACAGTCAAATATGAACAAACTGTTGAAGGATAGCTGCTGAATCAATCAGCTGAGTTTATAGATTCAACATCTGCTGATGCAACAAAGTCTTTTTTAAAGGGAAGTTTAGTTTTTTCATCATAAAAACATCAGAAACTGAATAAAACTGCAGACAGCAGGAAAACTGGATTCAATCCTAACAAGAATCAAACATCTTTTAGTTTCTAAAAAGTATTAAATTAACTAATAAAACATATTTCAGGATGTTTTTTCTTCTGGCTGCACGAGGTTGAAACTTGATCCATTCAAACGTTTTTTTGTCAACATTTAGTCACAAAATGATCAATTATTTCCAAACTGTGGACATTTTAATAACAAGATATAAGCCGAATTAGTTATATCATCATTAAGATGAGTTGAAGATCTTATTTAATGACCCAGAAGTCTCTTAACATCTGCTGACATGTAAGAGTTAAACTTTTAGTGTTTGTTAGCGGAGTTTGTCATTTTCACCTGAAACAACTCAACAAACTGAATTAAACCGGCTCATAACTGCGCTGTTTAGCAGATAGTGTTTAATCTGACGCGTTTATTTCTTTATTTTACCCTTTTTGACGCATTTGTAGAGCTTCTTGCTGAGTTTCTTGGAGGCCAGCGGCTGGGCGATGGGGTTCATGAAGGCGATCAGCTCCTGGTAGGTTTTCTCGCTGCCGCCGGCTGCAGCTTCTTCTCCGTCTGTGGAAACCTTCTCCTTCTTCGTCTTCGTCATTTCTGATCGGAATCAATAATCAATACTCGATGACTTGTTGTCTGATCTAATATTCACGATTACCCGGTCACAACATGCACCGACACCGCACGTGTTCAGGATCCTTCTTCTTCTTCTTTGTTTTCCTCTGACCGGAAACTGAACAGCGCCGCCGGCGGCCGGGAGGTCAACAACAGCTCAGATATTTATAATAAATATAAACAAATATATACAGTAAATATCCTTATTTAAACAGGTAAAAGTGTCACTGACATTAAAATATATTTACTAAGAGAGAGACAGAGAGCATCAACACTGTTACAACAATAAACAATCACAATACAAACACTGAACACAATACTCAGTTAATGTTAAACAAGGTCAAAAATACAGTTATGATACATAAACAGGGAGTAAAGGAGCCGTCCTTCCACTTTACTGAAGTGTTTCCTCCTTTTATCTCATTATTTTATATTACTCTGTTTATTTTATTTCTAATCCCTCATAATGATTTATATGCTTGTTGTTCCAGTTTATTGTGTTTGTATTGTTTGTCACAACATAAAAAACACTAATAAAAATAAGTGAAAAAACAACAGAAATTAATGTGACACAGAGAAGAAAGAAAACAAACTATGGTATAAAACAACAATGATTAAATAAATAAATATTCTATATAAGAAATAAATAATAAAATAATATGAAAGCAAAATCAAATGAATAAATAACAACAATATATACGATGATAATCAGCAGCGTTTCTGTCAATGAAGTAATGATGAGCTCTGTATTATTTTGATATATTTAACAAAAACAGTAAAATGAAGGTTAAACTTTGATAAAATTGTATTTATTGTCATATTTCATCCACATTTTAATCAAAACCAGTGAAAAGTCTTCAGAGTTTGTTTCTACGTTAAAGAAGGAACCTCAACTTTTAACCCAACGTAGACGAGAAGTTCCTGATAAATTCAACTAACTGAGAGCTCCACAGCAGCATGATGAGGTGAGTTTATATACAGAAACTTTTGGTCACTTTTTTATTATTTTATTGTGTATAAAGATAAAGTAAATATGTAACAAGTGTAGAAAAAAGTGAACTACATGAAAAAGTATAAAAAGGTGCAGTTTGCACAAGCAGTGATGTCACAGCGATGACGTCATCAGCTATTGATGATGTCGCCCAGCACGGCGGGGAGCTTCCTCTTCTTCATCTCTCTGGTTATCTGAGACCAGACGCAGGACCGGCAGAAGGTGGAGCACACGCAGTCGGTACACAAGCTGCCCTGCAGACACCACGCAGACTGTTACAACAACAACAACAACAACAACAACAACAACAACAAAGGTCTGACAGTTTGAAGATGAAGACTCGTGTCTTCACCTGGATGCCGTAGCGTTGGCGGATGGAGACCCTCATGGACATGGTGATGGCCGGGATGCAGCCGCAGACGTCCAGCAGCGGGAGGCAGAGGCACTGACCCAACTCTCTGCTGGTTTTACAGGCGAAGCAGGGTAAACACCAGAACGCCAGACAGTCTGCAAACACAAACAACAAACAACAACATCAGGGGAAAAACACACAAGATATAGAATATATAGACTATAAGTCAGTTAAAGTCAGCCAGTGGCCATTCTGCAAAATGAGCATGTTTACATTTTACATATTTTACATCATGTAAACAAATCTTTAAACTGACTATTCCATTTTCTGTTTTTAGTTATGAAATCCATCTTTCATGTTTGTCTCTGATTGGTTCCCTGCAGGGATCAATACTGAGTCCACATGTTCAGACTCTTCACAAAGAAAGCGTTCATTGACTAACAGCCTTCAATTGTCCTGAATACTTTTCTCTCTCAAACACAAACAGGCAACATTTGACATGTTTCCATCCTCACTTCAAACACTATCATGTGTTCATACGGATCAGAACCAACATGAAACACATCGATATTCAACCAAAACACCAGAAATAAAACCCACTGAAAGCTTCCTGCTGCGTTTCAACAACTCGTTCCTGCAGAAACACTGCAGTACGTTTCTATAGAGAGCAACACATCTGACTGTATTCACACATTTCTACACTATCAACCATTAAAACTACATAAACACAGTATATCAGAGTGTCGGTGGACTCAGTGTTGAACTGTTCAGGGAACCAATCAGAAACTATGTCCTGATATTTGGTGCTCCAGTAAAAAGATTTCCTGACTGTCGTCCTGTTGACAGTAAACTGATCGGCGTACAGTCTCTCATGTCGGCGCAGCAGTCACAGATTCCTGAAGACCATTCAGCAGCGTCAGAGGAAGTCAGAGCCTGAGGCTGCACCGGCCAGCTCATCCTGACACACAGAAACACACAAAGTATCTGCAGCTCAACACACACATCAAACACACTCTGTACATCTGCATCATTCACTGACCCCAGAACAGCACACCTCGCTCATGTGTTCATGTTTTTAACCTCATAGATCTTATTTGTCCTTGTTTTTTAAAATCTATTTTATATTTTACTCTATTATATTATTATTTCTTATATTTTCCTTATATTTATTTCTCATGTGCATTTGTCTCAACTCAATAACTTAAAGAAACAAATATGAGTCTCACTGGACATTTTCAGTTACCTTTTACACAACAATCCAATCATGATCATATCAGCACACTGTACAAAACAAATACACATAAATAACAAAATGAAATATGTTTAACCTTCAGGTTGAATCTGAAATGAATCCACACTCATCTTTACTTTCTATGATGGTGTAAAAACATTAAAAAACTGATAAAAACCAGAGAAAGATCAAATCTTACCTGTGTGTGTCCGACTGAGAAACTGAGTCAGTGGGTCTGATTGGACGTCTCTCAGTGAGACCAAAGGTTTCTGATGAACCTGTCCGACTCGTCTGACCAGATGTTTTTACTTTTTTATGGTTTTCTAGGAGAGAGCGAGAAGTGACGTCACACAGACTGAACATGACAGACAGTTATTCATTTATTTTAGATTAATAGATATAACATACTTACATACCGTGCATTGTATGTACTGTAAATATGCATCTTATGATGGATCAGAGGTGAAAAACACAACAACAAGAAAACCACTGCAGCATTTCAGACAACACAGCAATGAACATGAAAGCAACACATTTTTATTGTTTTTTGATATGTTGTTATATACATTGCATACTATATATATACTTTATATATATTTAAATTACACAAATCACTTTAAAACTACAGTGACCTGGAACCTGATAAAGCAGTAAAACTTCCCAGATGAGTAAAAAGAAAAAAAAACATGAATAAATGACACAGTTAAATACTTAAAATGGAGCATAAAAAGAATAATTAAGCTTTATACCTTTCAATTAAAACTTAATTTGGTGTCTTCTAATTATTCCATATTTGGTAAACATGTAATCATTTATTAAAATACAAAACCTAGCATCTAAAAAATAAAAATTGATAATATTGAAGGTATTTATCTTGATTTATCTTATTTATTTAAAATGAATTGAAGATTAAAATGCAAAGTATTTGTTACAACAATAAAGTGCAGAGAGAAATAAATAGAAAATAATAAAAGTTAAATTCATTTGATTTCCATGAATGCTGCAATCAGCTGCTGTTGTTCTACTATCAGTCCACTAGATGGCCTCGTGATGCACATGTGGAGACATTTACAGCTGTGTATCATGTCAGTTACAAGTCAGTTTAACTCTGAGTGGCAGCCAAAGGTGACTAATAATTTATATATAACAGAACAGACTGAAGATGCTGGAAAATGTAGAAAACTAACATCAGCTACTGATCATCATCAACTTTATTCTCTACACAGGAACCAAATAAACACTCCAGAGAAAAACTAAATACTTCCTGTATGTCAGAAACACACAACAGCTCCTGGACTTCTCATCTCTAATGCTGTGTTCACATCATATGGGATGGATGGTAGAGGCGGGAAACATTCCCATGTTTACAACTTGCCAGCGTTCATGTCACACAACAAATCAAGACGGCTGCATGACTACAAAGTTGCTGGAATGAGGCTGAAAAATACTCTTATTGACAATAATCCAGCATATCCAGTAAATATCAGAGCTTTCAGCTTTTCCACTTCATAATTACCACTTGAATGTTGACCTGAATTCTATTTACAAGTCACAATCTCATAATTAGCATCATTCCAATATGATATGAAGGCAGCATAAAAGCAGCCACACTCCAGCTGCTGAGCCTCAGCCTTCACCCTTAGAGGTGTTCATTTAACCAGCCAATAGGAGGCCTGTTGTTCTGACCATCATTAGTCACCACATAGAGACGCTGAGGAACCAAACCAGAGCCTAAACCCAGCATACAGAGGCTGAGTGAATGTGGTGTTGAAGGTGTAGAGGGGGATCAGTGTGTCAGAGGAGACTCTGTAGAAGGACAGAGTGCCAGCAGGACAGTCCACATACACTGCTACTCTGTTAGAGACAGAGGAGGAGGAGGAGGAGGAGGAGGAGATGGATGTTTCTCTCTTATTGTGACAGACAGAGTAACCATCATCAGTGCAGTTCAGACTCCAGGACTGATCATTCCCTCCAAACAAACAGTCAACACTGTGTGCTTTCCTGCTGATTCCTCTGTAACTCACTGACATATTAATTCTTCCTGTCCATTCGACCTCCCAGTAACGGCGACCAGTCAGATCATTTCTACACAGCAGCTGTTGCCAGTAATCGAATCTGTCTGGATGATCAGGATATGACTGATCCTCCTTCACATATGTCACCTTCCTGTTGTTGTTGGACAGTTTGAGTTTTCTGTTTGCTGTGTTTGGATCCAGTGTGAGTTGACAGAAATCTGATGGAGAACGAGACACAATACAGCTGCAGTTATTAATCTATCATCTGTTTGATGATGACATCATCTTCATCCTCAGTAGGATGTGAATAAGCTTTGTTTTGATGAATGAAATGAAAAAGACACTTACACTTCCCCAGACCTGGTGTCAACCATCGGACTCCAGCAGGATGCAGCCTGAAAGGAGGAGGGGGGTCAGAGCAGCACGTTCTCTTTCAGCATGCAAACATGGACATGACATCACTCTAGAAAAAGCAGCTCTGATCCTGATCACACTCAGCTGCTTTGCCGTTGCTAGGCAACACAACTGTCCATCACATCACATGATGGCTATCAACAGCAGCTACATTCAGCCAATCAGAAACAGGCGTCTCAAAGTCAAATCATGTCAACAATGAGACTTTTTCTTGTCAGACTCAGCAGTTTGTATTGTGAACAGATGACAGGACTGTTTAAACTGATTCACACTAACATGAAAATGATAAACCGCCTGTTTCTGTTTGTCTTTCCTCAACAGTCTTTGGACCACTGTTATTTCCTCTCACACAGAAGGAACATTCCTGCATGATGGTTACAGCTGACAATCAGCTGATTTAGTGTCCGCCTGTCTGTCTGTACAACTCAGTCTCACTGCAATTAGTGTAATAGTCAAATTTAATGTATTTGCATTCATTGAAATAATTTTTTACTTTTTTGGTGACAGTGAGCAGGATTTTCAAACTAATGTATTTCAGGTGGAAACAGTTTCGTTCCTGCAGCAGGTTTTTATCTGTCAGTTGGGACTCGGGAGTTCAGAGGCTGGATTGTTTTTCTCATTTGTTCTTCATTTTCAAACTATAACCTAAAACATGAAGGTGTCCTTGATAACTCAACATGAAAGGTTATGAGCAAGTTTTTTCTTTTCCTCAGTGACTGTTACTATGGTGAAGACACTAAAGCTGTGACATAAACTATATTCAGTATAACATTATACAGCAGGGCCGGACTGGGAAAATCATTCAGGCTGGGAAATATAGCTCCAGTCAGGCCAGTTTATCAGTGGGGGGTCTGGTGGTCCCCACTAGGAAAACTATAGTTATGATTTGATTTCTGCTGAATTTTAGTGCATGTGAATAACAAACTAATGAGCCAACAGCTTCTTAGTACAATGTACTGTTATGAAGCTCAAATAAAAGCAAAGGTACATATCATTAAGGAGGGAGACGACACTACTACTACTGTGGCACCAATGCTGCTCTCTACACCTTCAAAAAGAAACGTGTGGTATTTAGCGGCCTCTAACGGTGAGGTTCTAGACTAAAACACTCCACCACTCACCCCTCCCCTTCGGAGAAGTTCCACAAGCTACGGCGGCCTTCAAGCACAAGAAGTTATTTGCTGAAGATGTCATCATCCATGACTTCCTTGAGCATTTCTGAGGTGAAGATGTATTTAATTATTTAGTCTATAATATTACAGGTTATAGCTCACAAGTAAGATAGCTTTTATAAGTGTTTTATTGTTTTGTTAAAAATTATGGTTGTAACGTGAGTCAGTAGCCCTTTTTGTACAGTACAGTATTTTGTTCCTGATTGTAACCACCAATCTTACTGTTTAATGTTATACTGAATATATTTTTTGTCATGGCTTTATCTGGTGTCTTCACCATAGTAACAGTCACTGAGGATCATGGGAAGGCTATGTAGGTGCTTCCACTGTCGTCCAAAACTGACAAAAAAAACTTTGTTTCTCAGAATTGAAGGTGAAATAATTAAAAGGGAAGCTTTCATATTGTTGAGTTCTCAAGGACACCTTATTCTTTAGTGTTGAGAAATGTTAAAGATATTGTGATGTGAATAGGTGAAGGTCATTCATATGTTCACATTTTAACTTGTATTAACTTGTATGTATTGAGTATTATCGTGGGGGCAGGAGAGAAGCTGGGTGGTGTTGAGCTAGATCCCAGGAGGGGGGAGGTTTTGTATGGGTCTTACCATCAAAAGTGTGACTCCACTGTGTGCAGTGTGGTGGGCTCTCAGGCATTTCCTGAAGTTTGTAGTGATGTGCTCTTATCCCTGATGTGCGTTTTGCATCCCTGGATGATGGTGTGTATTTTTATAGTGTGGCCAGCCCTGACCCCTCTCAAGTGGTGTAACTCTCCTATCTGGTCAAATTCCAGGGACTCTTTTCTAATTGATGTTAATTTAATAAAGATTGTCACTTTTCCTGATATTCTTTGTGGTTTGGTGTTTGCTATGCCGAGGTCTCTGACATTTACCCCACATAAATTCTGGTCTCCATTTGAACTCAGATTTATTACAATATTAAAATCGAAAAAATGCAAGGATAAAATCTTCTGATTAAATGTTGAGTGATGTAGCAGTTATAATTTAAAAAAGAATAACAAATTAGAAAAAAAAACAATACAACCACTGGGCTCCCACGTCCTAGTTGACAGAAAAAAATCTGCTGCAGGAACGAAACCTTCTTTCAATTGAGATACATTTGAAAGCCGTGCTGACTGTCATGAAGAAAAAGGGAAAAATCGTGTCAATGTACACAAATAGAAATAAATTAACATTTAATAAATTAAATGACTATTTAACAAATTGCTGTGAGACTGAGTTGGTCCATACCTGAGAGTGTCCAGTCTCCAGTGTGGATCCTTCAGTCCAGCAGACAGCAGCTTCTCTCCTGAGTCTCCTGGATGATTGTAGCTCAGGTCCAGCTCTCTCAGATGGGAGGGGTTGGAGCTCAGAGCTGAGGCCAGAGAAGTACAGCATTCCTCTGTGATCAGACATCCTGACAGACTGCAGACACACAAAACAACATAAATGTCGCATGATCTGAGATCACTGGACTGGCTAGAATGTAGTGTGTTATTACTTTAATCACCAAGGTGTTTCTGTGATCTTTGGAGTTAAACTTAATACTTCCAGTCACTTCTTCTCAATGCAAATGACCAACCACTGTAAGGTTTGTATTGTGAGGCAGTTCCAGCTACCTGTAACCTTAGTCAATATGATGTTAGTGTCTGCTAACTCTTCACTGCTAAAAATAGGTCTACATAAAAGAATACCAAAAAAGAAGAAGCCAGTGAGCTGATAAGTGACAGAGTCTGATTACAGTTTGTTAGAACATCAAACACCCAACACATCACAGATGTAAATGACTCCATCTCAGATGCTCACAGTGGAATACAGAACAGGAATCCCAACTAATGTGGCATATAAGGACCGAATGTTGTGGAAATAAATGTAAAAACTAACAGTAAGGAACCATTTCTGACTCCTTCACTCACACTCACTGTCTCTAATTCACACAATGTCTCTAGTGATCCAAAGTTTTAAGGTTGTTTGAAACAAAAGAATAATTAAATGGTGGTTAACCACATAACAGCTGGGGTGATATGACCATGGTATTACCAAGCACAGATACTGCTCTGAGTTACTGTTTCCAAAACACTGCTCACTGAATAACTGTTTGTATGTGTTTTACATTGGGCACAGTCAGACACACACTTCAATCAGTTTTTGGATCTAAAACTCTTATCCGGTATTTCAAATTCCAACAGCAGAGACAGAACAAAACTGATGAAAATATGTTCATAGAAAGTTATTCAAAAGATCTGAAAATACAACTAGTCTGAAAATAACTTGAGGAGATAAAACGCTCAGATGTTTATCAACTCATTAAATCACAGTTTAAATGGTGATAAATTGAGCAGGTTGATGAATCCTGACCTGAGAGTTTCCAGTGTGCAGTGTGGACTCTTCAGTCCAACAGACAGCTGCTTCACTCCTGAATCCTGCAGGTTGTTGTTACTCAGGTCCAGCTCTCTCAGACTAGAGGACTGGGAGCTGAGAACTGAGGACAGAACTGCACAACCTTCCTCTGTGATCAGACATCCTGACAGGCTGCAGACACACAAAATAACACACATTACATGATTTTATTACATTCATCACCAGTATATTTCTGTAATCTTTAGAGTTAAACTTAATACTTCCAGTCACTACTTCCAAATTCAAATAGTCAACCATTGTAATGTATTGTGAGGCAGTTCCAGCTTCCTGTAACCTTAGTCAACATGATGTTAGTGACTGCTAACTCTTCACTGCTTAAAATAGGTTTGAATAAAGAATCGTAAAAGAAGAAGCCCCCACAGTGAACTGATTAGATAAAGAGCTGTAGGTGACAAAATCTGACTACATTATATAAGAATATTAAACCTCCAACATGTCACAGAAATAAATGACTCACAGTTGAATACAGAACAGGAATAACATCTAATGTGATATATGAGACCTGACGATTGTGGAAATAAATGAAAAACTAACAGTAAGGAAACATTTCTAACTCCTTCACTCACACTCATTCACTCTACTTCACACACTTCATTCAGAGTCTTAAAGTTGTTGCTGAGGTGCACTGTCATATCGCCATTGTGACTAAAAAACACTATCATCCCAGCACAGATACTGCTCTGAAATGAAAAGAAACAATAACTGTTACCAAAACACTGTTTACTGAATAACTGTCTGTATGTGTGTTGCTTTGGGCCAGTCACACAGTTTTTTATTCAGTTTTTGAATCTAAAACTCCTCTCTGGTATTTCAAGAGACAGAAGAAACCTAATGAAAATATATTAGTAGAAAGTTATTCACAGGGTCTAAACGCACAACTGGTCGGAAAATAATTTGAGTAGAGAAAATGAACAGGTTTTTATCAACTCATATAAATCACAGTTTGACAAATCCTGACCTGAGATTTTCCACTCTGTGGTGTGGGCACTCCAGTCCAGCACGCAGCTGCTTCACTCCTGAATCCTGCAGGTTGTTGTTACTCAGGTCCAGCTCTCTCAGACTAGAGGACTGGGAGCTGAGAACTGAGGACAGAGCTGCACAGCTTCTCTCTGAGAGGTTACAGCCACTCAGTCTGGAGAACAAATGTGGAAAAATACTTAAATATGTATGTTTCTCCTATTTTGAATATATTTATTTGAATATCTATTTGATAAACCAATACATCAGTCAATAAATGACTATCTGTGTACTTACAGAGCTTTGTTGGAGGCTTTGACCACTGGCAGCAGCCTCAGAAGAGCCTCCTCTGAAGCAGAGTATTTCTTCAGGTCAAACACATCCAGATCTTTTTCTGATGACAGTAAGATGAAGACCAGAGCTGACCACTGAGCAGGAGACAGTTTATCTGGGGAGAGACTTCCTGATCTCAGGGACTGTTGGATCTCCTCCACTAGAGAACGATCATTCAGTTCATTCAGACAGTGGAACAGATTGATGCTTCTCTCTGCAGACAGATTCTCACTGATCTTCTTCTTGATGTACTCGACTGTTTCCTGATTGGTCTGTGAGCTACTTCCTGTCTGTGTCAGCAGACCTCGTAGGAGAGTCTGATTGGTCTGCAGTGAAAGACCCAGGAGGAAGCGGAGGAACAAGTCCAGGTGTCCATTTGGACTCTTTAAGGCCTCGTCCACAGCACTCTGGTAGAAATGTGTCTCTGCAGATTCTTGTTTAGTTTCAGACTTCAGGGATGTTGTTTGTTCTTCTGCCAGCAGATTGACTCCAGAGTTGATGAATGTCAGATGGACATGAAGAGCAGCCAGAAACTCCTGAACACTCAGATGGACGAAGCAGAACACCTTGTCCTGGTACAGTCCTCTCTCCTCTTTAAAGACCTGTGTGAACACTCCTGAGTACACTGAGGCTGCTCTGATATCGATGCCACACTCTGTCAGGTCTGATTCATAGAAGATCAGGTTTCCTTTCTGCAGCTGCTCAAAAGCCAGTTTTCCCAGAGACTCAACCATCTTCCTGCTCTCTGGACTCCAGTGTGGATCTGTCTCAGCTCCTCCATCATACTTGACGTTCTTCACTTTGGCCTGAACCACCAGGAAGTGGATGTACAGCTCAGTCAGGGTCTTGGGCAGCTCTCCTCCCTCTCTGCTTTTCAACAGATCCTCCAGAACTGTAGCAGTGATCCAGCAGAAGACTGGCATGTGGCACATGATGTGGAGGCTTCGTGATGTCTTGATGTGGGAGATGATGGTGCTGGCCTGCTCCTCATCTCTGAATCTCTTCCTGAAGTACTCCTTCTTCTGCGGGTCAGTGAACCCTCTGACCTCTGTCACCATGTCGACACACCAAGGAGGGATCTGATTGGCTGCTGCAGGTCGTGTGGTTATCCAGAGGCGAGCAGAGGGAAGCAGTTTCCCCCTGATGAGGTTTGTCAGCAGCACATCCACTGAGGTGGACTTTGTAACATCAGTCAGGATCTTATTGTTGTGGAAGTCCAGAGGAAGTCGACACTCATCCAGACCGTCAAAGATGAACACAACCTGGAACTCTTCAAACCTGCAGATTCCTGCTTCTTTGGTTTCAGTAAAGAAGTGATGAACAAGTTCCACCAAGCTGTACTTTTTCTCTTTCAGCACATTCAGCTCTCTGAAAGTGAATGGAAATGTGAAGTGTATGTCCTGGTTGGCTTTGTCTTCAGCCCAGTCCAGAGTGAACTTCTGTGTTAAGACTGTTTTCCCAATGCCAGCCACTCCCTTTGTCATCACTGTTCTGATTGGTTCATCTCTTCCAGGTGAGGCTTTAAAGATGTCTTCTTGTCTGATGGTTGTTTCTGGTCTGTCTGGTTTCCTGGATGCTGTTTCAATCTGTCTGACCTCATGTTCATCATTGACCTCTGCAGTCCCTCCCTCTGTGATGTAGAGCTCTGTGTAGATCTGATTCAGAAGGGTTGGGTTTCCTGCTTTAGCGATCCCCTCAAACACACACTGGAACTTCTTCTGCAGGTTAGACTTGAGTTTACGTTGACACCTGCCATCAGGAGTCCCTGAATGAACACACAAGAAATAAAATCAATGAATGAAGTATGAAGCAAATATTTCAACATTTAATTCCCCCAAAGAATGAGTATATAAACATATTTTCCTCCATCTGTTGAGACATCATTTATCCATCATGTTAAATCTTTATAGAAATCCTCTTACTGCTCTGCAGACGGTCAGCCAGCTCCTCCTGCTTCATTCTCCTCAGGAAGTGCAGTGTGATCTTCAGAAATGCGTCTCTGCTGCTCCTCCTCTGCTCTTCCTCCTCACCATCCAACACCTCCTCATCCTCCCTCTGACTCTCTAAGCATTCTGGGTAATCTGGACTCAGAAGCTTCTGCATCTTCTTCAGCTCGTTCTTCACAAAAGTGACGATGTTCTCCTCCAGCAGCTGGAACAGAATACGATATGAATGACACAATCCAACTGAAATCATGAAGCAAACATCAGATCCATGTTGGACAGACTGACAATCCACTGGTCTACAAAGTGCAGCATGGAGATGATTGTGAACAGAATAGATGTAAAAGTAGTTGTTGTACATGTACAGACCATAAATGTGGAGTCCAGGTGTGTTTGATGCTGCTGGGCAGACTGACCACTGGGAACCTCTGAGCTCTCCTGGTCAACTCTGTGGAGGAATCATGAAGAATGAGCTCACATTATGTCTGTCCACACAGAGACAGGTGAGAAAGTAGGCATACCCAGCAAACATGCCCATGCGGCCCCCTGCGGGTATGTGTGGGTTTACGTGGGGAAGTTTGGGCAGGGGCAAACCCACACTAATCTCATGTGGGCCCCATACGGGTAAGCATATGAGGGGCCCACAGCAGTTTTGCCCTTTGGGGCCCCTTTGTGGGTTTTCTGTGGGCAAATCCACTTTTGGACATGCCCATAGAAAACCCACATGGACCCCACTTTGGGATAGTCCATGCAGGGCCCACCACAATCTTGCCCTTTTGGGCCCCAATCATGTCTTTCTGTGGGAATCCCACTGTGGGCTCATCCACAGTAATCCAACATGGGCCCCACTGACGGATGGCCCACGTCAGGCCAACTACAGTTTTGCCCTTTGGGGTCACCATGAGGGTTTCCCGAGGGCAACCCACTGTGGGCTTGTCCACAGAAAGCCCACACAGGCTCCTTTGTGGGAAGGCCTGAGCAGGGCCCACAGCAGTTTCACTTCTTCAGGCCCCAATGAGGGGGCCCTGACGTGGTCGGACAACACGTCGTACAAACCAGTGCTTTTCTAGCATAACCCAACGTTTACTGTCAGTTACAGCTTACATCTTAGCAGCAGATGGACGTCCATCTTTAAAAGTAATGTGACCGCCCTTCGACCAGTTGCTCTTAAAGGACAGATAGCTGGGTTCAGGTCCAGGAGAGTCTGGTCTCTGCTGCTGGATCCTGAAACAACAACAGCTCTGATAAATGTGCATGTTGGATAGAAATGAAAAGTCTGTTCAGTCTTTGCAGCTTTACATTCTGACCTTCCATCAGCAGGTTGTCCACGTTTAAAATACATAGGGTCTTCCATGGACCAGTCACTCTTCATGGACACACAGCTGGGTCCAGGTCCAGGTCCAGGTCCAGGTCCAGGTCCAGGTCCAGGTCCAGGTCCAGGTCCAGGTCCAGGTCCTGGTTCAGGTCCAGGTCCAGGTCCAGGTCCAGGTCCAGGTCCAGGTCCAGCAGAGTCTGGTCTGTGCTGCTTCTTTGTCCTTCAACACAACACACACAGAGCTTTGAGTGTGAATAATGATGGTGGAGTGATGTGAGTGGAGAACAGTGATGGACAGTTAGAGATCCTCATCTCACCTCTGAGCTTTGGTCTGGCTGTCATGTTCCCTTCGCCTTTTAGAGGGAGGGACTCCCTCCTCTCTGTCCTCACACTGATCCATAGCAGAGAAACACCTTCACACAAACACAACAACAAGCTCATTCATTACAACAAGCTGCACATCACACCAGCACTGCAGTTACAACGGCGTCATTCTTGATTCAACCAGCAGATGGCAGCAAAGTAAGACATTATTCTTCATTTCCACTGAGGTTTAATGTTTAATGTTTGACTTTCAGAAGGTTCCAGTTCTCTGTTGGCTTTTCATTTACCACTATAGAGCACATTTCATGGAGATGAGCTGCTGGTGGAGTCAGCTGTGTGGGATCTATTGAAATGCTACTATACAAGTAACATGATGAGAGGGGTCACATGCAGAGGTTACAGGATACACGGATACTTCGAAACTCAACATCCAAGCTGACAAAGAAACAACTACTAGCTCAGTGTTCCAACATCCACAACTCATATCACAACTACAGATCGATATATATATATATATATATATGATATAGTTTAGAGAGATACCAGAGAATATTATTTTATGACTTTTCTTAGGGGAGACCAGGGATGGTTGTAAGACCTTTTGCAGTTTTCCCAATAAATCAAAAACCTTTGGAACATTTGCTGTTATAAGCTTCAATGCACCAATATAATATAAGTACTTTTAATAAATATGTACAGGTTGTAAAATGTATTTAAATACAATCACTCCACTGTTACACCTGCCCTTGTACACTGGGACAGTTGTAACATGTCAAAAATATACATACTTAATCAATCAAGTACTCAAAATGAAAAAGATTATTTATCATTTTTATTATGGTGACTATTAATTTCTACACGATAAAAAAGAGTAGAAGCCATCAATTTTCAATGCAATAAAATTATTTAATGGGTAGAGCACACATCCTCAAAAAAGATTAAACATGAAATCAAAATGGATTAGTTTGAGGACAACATTTAGTACACGCTCTCATGGCAAATGCTGTATGATTCGGGCATTGTACAGACAACAGCGTAACAGTTAGTAAGTGCTGCAGCTTTTCAAGACCAAGAAAAGTCACATCTCTTATTTCCCCAACTGCTGGAAAAAGTGAAGGGGGTTAGCTCCATAATTAGCAACAATAGGCTAGCCTAACCTGACAAAACTGAACAGAGAAACAGCGAAACAGAGAAATGTTCTCCACCTTCACCAGTCAACCCAGTAAAAACACTTCCTCCAGTATTCAACAAAGCAACATAAATCTCTACTGGTGTCACATCTGGACTCATCCTGAGCACAGCTGCTTTGCTCCCAATGATTTCACTGTAAAAACTGTGTGTAACAGGTCACATGTTTTCTGTACAGAAAGCCTTTAAGTTAATAAGACTATGGTGAGATCTTAACACCACATCGGAAGATGTAAATAGTTGATGAAGTTACCGCTGTCTCCCAGTCTGGAGACACAGGTATGGATGCTGCTGCTGTGTGACAGCCACAGCTGTTCATTAAAGTCAGAGGAAAGGAGCTACATTACACATCTATCAGCGTCACAGAGTCTGAAAGCTCCGGACAGATTGAAGTCCAAATGTTGGAAGTTATTGATCTGTGAACACTGACTCAGTACTGTCAGCTGTTATTGGACACTTTGAACAGTGACACTAAAATGGAGGAAAACTTCCAGCATGTTGATTTGTGTTGACTGTTAGTAGAGTTCTGAACTACAGATTTCTGCTGTTTCTACTGGAACTAAACTAACAAGATGAACAAAGAGTCATTCAAGAGTCAAACACTGAAAACTGTCACAATACAAACACAATAAAGTTACAATAAAGTTACAATAAAGTCACAATACATACCTTTAGACGGAGAAAAGAAGCTGCGACATGACGAGAACAGAAAGAAGAAGTCCCAAAGGAAAAACAAAAATAAATACCAGACAGATGAGAGAGAGAGAGAAAGAGAGAGAGAGAGAGGAGAAGGTCAGGCTGTGTTCACTTTGTCATAAAGGAGAAGTCGAGACAGAATCTCACTTCTTATTACACTGTGACAAATATAAGGATTTGAGAAAGGTTTTCTTTAAAAAAAAATAAATCACATATATCTTGAATTTATCCTCCATGATCTTAAGAAACTGTTCTATTTATGTGGAGAGAAAAGTCAATGTGCAGTAAAAGCTGCAAAATATATTAAGTTTTGTCAAAATCTGAAAGAGACAAGCTCTGTAGTAAATGTTTCTGTGTGATTATATCTGTAAAAATGTATTTCATTATATTGTATTTAATATTATTGTTTATATTTACATATTATTGTATAAATATATATGTATCAGTGTTTATAATGTACTGCTTTGGCAATATAGGTTTCTGATCTGTCATGCCCATAAAGCTCATTTGAATTTAAATTTGAATTAGAGAGAGAGAGATGTGATATCTCCTGACCAATCACAGGCTCAGTGATCACCAACTGGCAGTAGAAACAGGAAGTTACAGACAGACATGATGCCCAGAGATGAGAGACACACTTCCTCTTCCACTATGAGACGTTCTCCTTCAGTAAGAGATTTCTTGGAAATAGCCAAGAAAATACCAAACCTCCAGATGAAGGGAGAGCAGCTCCTCTAGCAGCTAAATATATTATATAAATATGTATCTGCCTGCCACAGCCTGAGGGACTCACACTCACTAGAAAATCTATATTTATGAGATATTAAGTAACTGCATCAAATTCTATAAAAATGTGGAGAATTTATTATGAGGAGAAAGGGGAGCCAACACCTCATTGGAAAGTTGAGTTGGTGTGAGGGACCAGATGTTGTGGTGGACAGAGATCATTTATGAAGGAACATGAGGATGTTCTGGTAAAGTGATTGTGAATTGAATAAAGAAGTGGTCAGACAGGTGTAAGGAGAAGTCAGATTTGCTGTGGAGCAGCTCTGAGACAATAGCCTGACAACAGCTTAAATCCAAATAAAATTCAAAAACAACTGCTGTCTCCTATGTTCTTGATCTGAGCTTGTTCAAAATGTTGCTGTTAACTTTCATGAACTGAAAACACACTGAAATAGCAACGGCTACATCTATACTCTGTGAATCTGGGGTTACTTACGTTACCTAATCGACATTGTCGCAGTGGTAGAGACCTGCCTGTGGAGGTACACACCTGTCACTCAAAGCAGCCACGCCCCTTAATTATACATAACTTTCAGCCTTAATAAAATGCAAAGGGGTAGTTATATAAAAATTCATCCCCATACAGTTGTCATGAACGGGGAAATTTGCTATAGAGAACAAGGCTGTAAATATGTTTATTTCTGCTGTAAAGTTGGGCGTTTTAACATGGGGGTCTATGGGGATTAACTCCACTGATCTGCAGTTAGTGTCATGGTGACGTCTGTTCTGCTGTTTGGTTTTGTGTTTGGGGTTGTTCTGTGTGTGCAGCTGGCTGGCTGAGTGGGGTCTTCATATAAGATTCACCTGGTGCCCATCAGTAATCACTCCTGCCATAAAAACCTGGTCAAGACACCACTCCTGTGCCAGATTATCCCGTTGCAGTCAGTAACTATGAGTCCCTGAAGATTCCCTTGTTCTCCAGAGCTTCTTACTTACTTGACCTTCTTTGAATTTTCCTTTCTTGTTATTTAGGGTATGGACTGACCTGAGTTTTTTCCCTGTGTATAGTTTTCCGGTGTGCCTCACCTGCAGACTCCAGTCCTGCTGTTTTTCTGGTGATCAGTCTCAGTGGATCTCCTGGACAATTTGCCACCTCACCTGCAACGCCAGCCCTCAGCCACCACCTCCAGCCTCTTTTTCCATTGAGACATTTTTTTTAAATTAAATATCCCAAGAACTGTCCTTGCCTCTTGTCTCGACATTTTTTGATCTAAACACCAAAATTTATAACATAAGTTAGCCTCTAAAATATTTTATACACAAGTGCTTATTTTTAAAATGCTTTACAGCACTTTGTAACAAAATTGTATTATATTCAAAGAGTATTCATTTTACAACAAAAATTTGCAATGTGACGTTTGACATCTGTTGATATTCTTTGAGGGGATTAGTCTGAACTTGAGACTTCAATAAAGAAAAGCAAAAAAGGGGAAAAAATCTACTTTAGTCCAGTGAAAGTTGATCTAATCTGAACCTGAGACTTGCTGCTTAGTTAAGTCCTGCTGATTGATTTTTACTTGTCTGCGATGAATTTCTTTGAGCAGGATTCAGTGGATCATGAAAGGAGGGGGGACTATTTTTAACTCTCAGCCTCTATCCTGTCTGGGCCAGTTGCCAAACTGTTAGTCAACTTTCACTGCAATGTCCATGCAGGCCTTACTTCCTCCCGCGACCTTTCTCGCCGATCACAATGGAGGGGCATGGACGTGTGTCTTTCGTCAGTCACACATCCCCTCTCCCTTAACTCTCTAACTTCCCTTTAACTTTTTTCTGATTTCTCAATTTAATTGCGCAACAACAACCAACAATCAATCACCTCCCCACTTTTCTCTTCAACTCTACAAAACTTCTCTCATACCCATGTATTTATTTATAACTTTGCAATTCACACATACATTTACACATGTTCTTTGAAATAAACACACATTGCAGATTTACAGGATAAAACAATTTACATAATAGAGATAAAGAGATAATAGAGATAAAGCGTTACATTTGTGGGATGGAGCAAATCAGTCAAACTTCACTGTATGTTGTTTAAGAATGAACAGGATCCAACATACATTATGCAATATGTACTTTTAATAGTTTTCACACAACACTCCACTTTCTCTGCTTTTTTTCGTACACACTCACTCCCGCTCGGTATCACAAATAGACTTTCACACACACACCGTCAGTCTGAGTCAGGTCTGGTTAGTTGTCCTCAGTCAGGGAATGATTTTATATAAACTTTTATTTTTCTTTTGCTTTATGTCCTTATTTTCGGGATTTTTAAATTTCTCTAGATTTTTCAGGAGATTTATGAAACTTTATATTATCTTAAGTTGGATAATTCACTGGGAGTTGGAGTGACTGGCTGATCAAACCAATCTGTCCAGCGTTGACATTAACGTTTTAAAGGGGTGATGGAGACTATCGTTATCAACATCCACATGAATATTAAAGTCACCTGCTATAATTACTTTATCTGTACTGAGGACTAAGTTTGATAGAAACTCTGAGAATTCAGATAAGAATTCAGAGTACGGGCCAGGAGGACGGTACACTATAACAAATAGAACTGGCTGTACAGTTTTCCAGGTTGGATGGAAATATAAAGAACAAGGCTTTCAAAAGAATTATAATTAAATTTAAATTTAGGTCTATGGCTGACAATAAGGCTGGAGTTGAAAATGGCTGCAGCTCCACCTCCTCGGCCAGTATCTGGAGGAATGTGAGTATTAATATGACGGGGAGGAGTGCATTCATTAAGGCTAACATATTCATCATGACATAGCAGGTTTCTGTAAGACAAAATAAATCAATATGCTGATCTGAGATTAGATCATTTACTAATACAGCTTTAGATGATAGTGATCTAATATTGAACAGTTGTAGACATGGTGCTAACTACACATTTCCAGGGTGCTGAGCCGCACTTTCAGTTCACTAAGCCTCACCTCCCGCACTGCAAATAAACTACACTTATTACACTTACCATTGTCGCTAAAGGACACAGAGGAATAACTAAACATAAGACACACCAAGCAAGAGAGAACAGGAGAGCGAGAGGGAGAGAGAGAAACCATTGCTAACTGCTTAGCTGAAGTTAGTTGGTAATGCTAGCTGCAGAGCTACAATGACTGAGAAAGTCACTAAGAGAGACGACGCTGAGAGTGCTTGTGTAGAACTGGTGAAAGTTTAAATGTAGCAAAATCAACAGTTAAAAGCAGTAACAATGCTTTCAGTAAACACAGTCAGCATCGTAGCACATCAGCACGTAGTTATCAGAACTGTTCTGTTATTTGCGTTATTTTATGTAAGTGTTTGATTATGTTATTTCAACTAAAAAAACAGAGTTTGAGGTCAGGAGTAAACACCTGTCCATGCATCCAACTGGATTCTTCTTTTGGATTGTTTCCATGGTTACGTTGTTTGTAATACATTATTTTTGGTGTATATATTCAGCAGGATTTTACAAATACCCAGAATACAAAAACTTACATAATTTGTTTAGGCAATCAGATACGCCGTTCTATACACAGCAGTCTATGTATCACGGACACCCACTGGTTGGCACGGCTCTCCCCATCTTATAAATACTGGCTGTGACGTTACCTCAGCACCAATAAGAGAGGATTGAGCCCATGGTAGGTCACTCAATGCACAGCACTGTACTGAAAATGTGAAAATCATGTGATGTAATAACAGCTAAAGTGATGTTATGCTCAAGAAGGTGGCAGATACATCTCACAGAACTGAATGAGTTAAATTGGTTGAGTTTTGTTATTACACAATAGTTAGCAACTTAACTCAAATCCTAAGCTAAGATCTGTTAACTTCTTTTCCATGAAGCTGTGCCGAGCGACTGCTGAATGTGACTGTGACCAACCAGTGTGTGTTTCCTCGCTGTTTTCACAAACAATAAAGTGCGTTCAGATACATAAGAGAGTGTCGGCCTTCATCCAAAAAAATCACAACAAAATGCAGACAGCGGTTACATTAGCATCATTCCAATATGATATGAAGGCAGCATAAAAGCAGCCACACTCCAGCTGCTGAGCCTCAGCCTTCACCATTAGAGGTGTTCATTTAACCAGCCAATAGGAGGCCTGTTGTTCTGACCATCATTAGTCATGTGATCTCTAAATAAGTGAAGGAATCAGGTAATACACTTACTATGAAACTACTATAAGAACTACAACAAAACATAGTGAAGATCCCATTCCCATTATCCCATTACAGTTCAAGCCTTTCTAATACACTAACAACAGAAAACAACAACAACTGGACTCAGTTTATCATTTGATTCATTTTACAAACAAACTGTCAATCATGTGGAAACCATGTTTACATTTACAAGCAGTGAGAGATCATGTTGGTACTAAATACCATCAGCTGTGTGTGATCCTGTACAGACTGAACTATCTGGTCAGCAGTGAGAAAGTTTCTCTAACAGGAGGAGACTCTTCCTCCTACAGATCACACAGAAACACTGAGGAACCAGACCACCTAAACCAGAACCCAAACCCAGCATACAGAGGCTGAGTGAATGTGGTGTTGAAGGTGTGGAGGTGGATCAGTGTGTCAGAGGAGACTCTGTAGAAGGACAGAGTGCCAGCAGGACAGTCCACATACACTGCTACTCTGTTAGAGCCAGAGGAGGAGGAGGAGGAGGAGGAGGAGGAGGAGGAGGAGGGGATGGATGTTTGTCTATTATTGTGCCAGACAGAGTAACGACCACCAGAGCAGTCCAGACTCCAGGACTGATCATTCCTTCCAAACACACAGTCTTCACTGTTTCCTTTCCTTCTGATTCCTCTGTAAGTCACTGATATATTAACTGTTCCTCTCCACTCGACCTCCCAGTAACAGCGACCAGTCAGATTATTTCTACACAGCAGCTGAGGCGACCAGCCATCAAATCTGTCTGGATGATCAGGATATGACTGATCCTCCTTCACGTTTGTCACCTTCCTGTTGTTGTTGGACAGTTTGAGTTTTCTGTTTGCTGTGTTTGGATCCAGTGTGAGTTGACAGAAATCTGATGGAGAGAACGAGACACAATACAGCTGCAGTTATTGATCTATCATCTGTTTGATGATGACATCATCTTCATCCTCAGTAGGATGTGAATAAGCTTTGTTTTGATGAATGAAATGAAAAACACACTTACACTTCCTCAGACCTGGTGTCAACCATCGGACTCCAGCAGGATGCAGCCTGAAAGGAGGAGGGGGGTCAGAGCAGCACGTTCTCTTTCAGCATGCAAACATGGACATGACATCACTCTAGAAAAAGCAGCTCTGATCCTCAACACACTCAGCTGCATTGCTGTTGCTAGGCAACACAACTGTCCATCACATCACATGACGTGATCATGTCAACAATGAGACTTTTTCTTGTCAGACTCAGCAGTTTATATTGTGAACAGATGACAGGACTGTTTAAACTGATTCACACTCACATGAAAATGATAAACCACCTGTTTCATTCCTGCATGATTGAGTTCACTGCAGCTTTGTGCTTTTCATTTTGTGTCCACCCAAGTTATGAGATAGTCAAAAACTTGAAAAGTAGGCCTAAAGATAAAAATCCAATACTCACCATTGGAGGAGTTACCTTGGGCAGCTTGGAAGTTTTTAAAAAGCTTTTTTTAAGAACAAAAAGTGTGACAACAACATAAAAACAGTAAAAGAAGAAAAGGTAATCCTATTTATTTTCACAAATTAATTGTTTCTCGGTGTCCTGTTTAAACATTTCCAACAGTTGATGGGCCTTAAACTCTCCCAGCTGATCAGTTCTTCAGTACAAACAAATATAATCAAGTGGACATTGAAGCTACATGATGAAGCTTTAGTCAGCTACAAGTTCCAAACTGCTTTACACCAAGAAATCAGCCAATCACAAACCTTCAAATTCTGTTTCCTGCAGTCTCTGGCTGATCCCGTTTATTATACATACACACAATACTTTCTGTTTTTATGTTGTATGTATGTTGTTCCTGATTATAAGTACCAATCTTAAGTGCTGTATAATGTTATACTGAATATAGTTTATATCACAGCTTTAGTGTCTTAACCATAGTAATGGTCGCTGAGGATCATGGGTAGGCTGATATAGCTACTTCCACCATCATCCAAAACTGACAAAACAACTTGAATTCTCAGAATTGAAGGTGAAATAATTAAGACAGATCTTCATAACCTTTCATATTGTCGAGTTATCAGGGACACCTTCATGTTTTATATTGAGAAATATTAAAGATATTCAAATCAGTGAGGAAAATACTCATACGCAGCTCTAAGTAATATAAAAAATGAAAACAAGGAATAAAACTCTTGTGATTAAATGTTGAGTGATGTAGCAGATACACTTTAAATATGAATATGAAATGAGAAAAAGTCATACACCCTCTGTGCTTCCGAGAACCAACTGACAGAAAAAATGTGCTGCAGGCACAAAATCTGCTTCGAACTGAAATACATTCGTTTGAAAGTCGTGCTGACTGTCAAGAAAAAAGGAGGAAAAATCATGTTCATGTACACGAATATATACATTAAATTTCGTGACTATTTCACAAATTGCTGTGAGACTGAGTTGGTCCATACCTGACTTTGTCCAGTCTCCAATGTGGATCCTTCAGTCCAGGAGACAGAAGCTTCTCTCCTGAGGCTCCTGGATGATTGTAACTCAGGTCCAGCTCTCTCAGATGGGAGGGGTTGGAGCTCAGAGCTGAGGCCAGAGAAGCACAGCCTTCCTCTGTGATCAGACATCCTGAGAGACTGCAGACAAACAAAACAACACACATGTGATTCAGATGTTTATCAACTCATTAAATTGCAGTTTAAATGGTGATCAGTTGAGCAGGTTGATGAATCCTGACCTGAGAGTTTCCAGTGTGCAGTGTGGATTCTTCAGTCCAACAGACAGCTGCTTCACTCCTGAATCCTGCAGGTTGTTGTTACTCAGGTCCAGCTCTCTCAGACTAGAGGACTGGGAGCTGAGAACTGAGGACAGAGCTGCACAGCTTCTCTCTGAGAGGTTACAGCCACTCAGCCTGTAGAACAAATGTGGAAGAATACTTAAAAACATATCTTTCTCTAATCTTTGAATATCTTTTTGATAAACCAATCAATCAATCAATACATAACTGTACTTACAAAGCTTTGTTGGAGGCTTTGACCACTGGCAGCAGCCTCAGAATAGCCTCCTCTGAAGCAGAGTATTTCTTCAGGTCAAACACATTCAGATCTTTTTCTGATGACAGTAAGATGAAGACCAGAGCTGACCACTGAGCAGGAGACAGTTTATCTGTGGAGAGACTTCCTGATCTCAGGGACTGTTGGATCTCCTCCACTAGAGAACGATCATTCAGTTCATTCAGACAGTGGAACAGACTGATGCTTCTCTCTGCAGACAGATTCTCACTGATCTTCTTCTTGATGTACTTGACTGTTTTCTGATTGGCCTGTGAGCAACTTCCTGTTTGTGTCAGCAGACCTCGGAGGAGAGTCTGATTGGTCTGCAAGGAAAGACCCAGGAGGAAGCGGAGGAACAAGTCCAGGTGTCCATTTGGACTCTTTAAGGCCTCGTCCACAGCACTCTGGTAGAGATGTTTCTCTGCAGATTCTTCTTCTATTGTTTCAGACTTCTGGGATGTTGTTTGTTCTTCCAGCAGATTGTCTCCAGACTTGATGAATGTCAGATGGACATGAAGAGCAGCCAGAAACTCTTGAACACTCAGATGGATGAAGCAGAACACCTTGTCCTGGTACAGCCCTCTCTCCTCTTTAAAGACCTGTGTGAACACTCCTGAGCACACTGAGGCTGCTCTGATATCGATGCCACACTCTGTCAGGTCTGATTCATAGAAGATCAGGTATCCTTTCTGCAGCTGCTCAAAAGCCAGTTTTCCCAGAGACTCAATCATCTTCTTGGTGTCTGGACTCCAGTGTGGATCTGTCTCAGCTCCTCCATCATACTTCATGTTCTTCACTTTGGACTGAACCACCAGGAAGTGGATGTACATCTCAGTCAGGGTCTTGGGCAGCTCTCCTTCCTCTCTGCTTTTCAACAGATCCTCCAGAACTGTAGCAGTGATCCAGCAGAAGACTGGCATGTGGCACATGATGTGGAGGCTTCGTGATGTCTTGATGTGGGAGATGATGGTGCTGGCCTGCTCCTCATCTCTGAATCTCTTCCTGAAGTACTCCTTCTTCTGCGGGTCAGTGAACCCTCTGACCTCTGTCACCATGTCGACACACCAAGGAGGGATCTGATTGGCTGCTGCAGGTCGTGTGGTTATCCAGAGGCGAGCAGAGGGAAGCAGTTTCCCCCTGATGAGGTTTGTCAGCAGCACATCCACTGAGGTGGACTTTGTAACATCAGTCAGGATCTTATTGTTGTGGAAGTCCAGAGGAAGTCGACACTCATCCAGACCGTCAAAGATGAACACAACCTGGAACTCTTCAAACCTGCAGATTCCTGCTTCTTTGGTTTCAGTAAAGAAGTGATGAACAAGTTCCACCAAGCTGTACTTTTTCTCTTTCAGCACATTCAGCTCTCTGAAAGTGAATGGAAATGTGAAGTGTATGTCCTGGTTGGCTTTGTCTTCAGCCCAGTCCAGAGTGAACTTCTGTGTTAAGACTGTTTTCCCAATGCCAGCCACTCCCTTTGTCATCACTGTTCTGATTGGTTCATCTCTTCCAGGTGAGGCTTTAAAGATGTCTTCTTGTCTGATGGTTGTTTCTGGTCTGTCTGGTTTCCTGGATGCTGTTTCAATCTGTCTGACCTCATGTTCATCATTGACCTCTGCAGTCCCTCCCTCTGTGATGTAGAGCTCTGTGTAGATCTGATTCAGAAGGGTTGGGTTTCCTGCTTTAGCGATCCCCTCAAACACACACTGGAACTTCTTCTGCAGGTTAGACTTGAGTTTACGTTGACACCTGCCAGCAGGAGTCCCTGAATGAACACACAGGATATAAGATCAATGAATGAAGTATGAAGATATTTAAAACATCTAATTCCCCAAAGAATGAGTATATAAACATATTTTCCTCCATCTGTTGAGACATCAGTAAATGTCTCATTTATCCATCATGTTAAATCTTTATAGAAATCCTCTTACTGCTCTGCAGACGGTCAGCCAGCTCCTCCTGCTTCATTCTCCTCAGGAAGTGCAGTGTGATCTTCAGAAATGCGTCTCTGCTGCTCCTCCTCTGCTCTTCCTCCTCACCGTCCAACACCTCCTCATCCTCACTCTGACTCTCTAAGCATTCTGGGTAATCTGGACTCAGAACCTTCTGCATCTTCTTCAGCTCGTTCTTCACAAAAGTGACGATGTTCTCCTCCAGCAGCTGGAACAGAATACTATATGAATGACACAATCAAACTGAAATCATGAAGCAAACATCAGATCCATGTTGGACAGACTGACAATCCACTGGTCTACAAAGTGCAGCATGGAGATGATTGTGAACAGAATAGATGTAAAAGTAGTTGTTGTACATGTACAGACCATAAATATGGAGTCCAGGTGTGTTTGATGCTGCTGGGCAGACTGACCACTGGGAACCTCTGAGCTCTCCTGGTCCACTCTGTGGAGGAATCATGAAGAATGAGCTCACATTATGTCTGTCCACACAGAGACAAACACAAGCTAAAGGTCCATCAAGTGATATTTGGATGTGAACAGAGAATCAGATGACTCCCTGTAGTGGTAAAGCTTTACTAGTCCTGCTGATCCCACTGAGAATCAACAGCTCAGTCTGTTTGTAGCTTTCAGCTCAGTGTTTAGCTTCATCAGTCAGTTTGGTTTAGTCCCAACAGCTCTGAACAACCCTCCATACAGCTCTCCCTCCCTCACTGTACACTGCTGAAGTGCCCTGGAGCAAGGCAGCTACAACCTCCAGCTGCTCCAGTGGACCTGCTCAGTGCCTGCTTGTATCAGACTGGTTGAACTGGGCAGCTCCCAGTATGTTGTGTTTGAGCAGGTTGAGGAGTATTTAGTCAGACACAGTTTGTTGTTGAGCTTCAGTCTGGCTTTACAGCAGCAGACTCTACTGACACCTGTCTGATTCATTTGATTGATTTTATCAGTCAAAACCTTGATGGAGGAAATTATGCTGACTTGCAGAAAGCTGTTGACACAGTGAATCATTCTGTACCGTTGCCATAGTTACAGTGCATGGTGTTTGGACATACTGCTGTAAAATGGTTTATTTCTTACATGACAGGAAGAACTCAAGTCTGTGATGTTGAAGTGGCTCTATCAGAACCTCAGGATATTACATGTGTGGTGCTGCATGGTTCTATTTTAGGGCCTCTTTTATTTCTTATGTATATAAATGATACAACAGCTGCTGTGACATGCAAGCTGCTGCTGTATGCTGATGATTCTGCATTACTGGTATCTGGGAATGATGTCAGTGAAATTCACAACTCTTAGTAATGAATCAGAAAGTGTGAGAGAGTTTGCCACTAAACAAAAGAATGGCCCAGCACAGAAGGGCAACCTCTTCAGGTCCAGTTTCAGCTGTCTATTTATATCTAAAGGAGGAGGCTCACTCCTTTGAAGACAGTAATGTCAGAATCTTGGACAGAGAAGACAAGTGGTTTGAAAGAGAGGTAAAAGAAGCTATGTATGTTAAAGTTGAAAAACCAGACTACCATTCTACATCAGCAACCACTATGTACACACCATAACAGGAATCCAAACCATACGACAGAGACACCAAACAATAGCACTGAGATATCTGAGAACAGCAACCACCAACCCTTCACTCCAAAGAACCATAAAAGAAGCCAAGCTGTCAGTTAACACCCCCCTGTCATATATCCTACAGCTAACCAAGCCCCCCCAGCCACCAACCTCCCCATGACCATGAACAACCTGGACTGAGCCACTCCATCACTGCTGCTTAACACCACTTAACATCACACACATGTACACACATACATACCATACATTTAAGTAAAACACACTGAAGACTTTTCTTTTCTGTTTGTTTTTGTTTTGTTTGTTTGTTTTTGTTTGTTTGTTTGTGCCTTGGCTCACAAGTGCCCACCATGAGCCCCACCCCACTGCCTCTAATTTCCGCCAACCAAGACCCACCCATGGATAGAAAAGGGCAGAAGCCCTGAGCTATCCCTCCAAGCCCACGATTCTTTTAGCTTTAGCTACTGTGTGTCAGACTGCTGAGGACTAGTCAGACCAAGGCGTTAAGAACTGATGAGGTCACTTGGTGAAACGTCACAAGACAAATCAAAGTCCAGTGGCCTTCGAATCAATTGTTTGCCTAGAAATAACTATGACCTGGATGAATGAGAATATTCATAGACTATTTTCACTTTAACATGTTTTTTATGTCTGTAATGTATAAATAAATCATATCATAACTGTCTGATCATGTGATCTGTTATCTCCATATTTAAATGATTATCACGTCTCCTCCCTCTCTATGACGGCCGGCTTTTCACTGACGTGGTCGGACAACACGTCGTACAAACCAGTTCTTTTCTAGCATAACCCGACGTTTACTGTCAGTTACAGCTTACATCTGATCAGCAGATGGACGTCCTCCTTTAAAATGCATTAATAAAAAAGAAATGAAAAGTCTGTTAAGTCTTTGAAGCTTTACATTCTGACCTTCCATCAGCAGGTTGACCAGTTTTAAAATATAAAGGTTCCCCTATGGACCGATCACTCTTAAAGGACAGACAGCTGGGTTCAGGTCCAGGAGAGTCTGGTCTCTGCTGCTGGATCCTGAAACAACAACAGCTCTGATAAATGTGCATGTTGGATAGAAATGAAAAGTCTGTTCAGTCTTTGCAGCTTTACATTCTGACCTTCCATCAGCAGGTTGTCCACGTTTAAAATATAAAGGTTCCCCTATGGACCGGTCACTCTTCATGGACACACAGCTGGGTCCAGGTCCAGGTCCAGGTCCAGCAGAGTCTGGTCTGTGCTGCTTCTTTGTCCTTCAACACAACACACACAGAGCTTTGAGTGTGAATAATGATGGTGGAGTGATGTGAGTGGAGAACAGTGATGGACAGTTAGAGATCCTCATCTCACCTCTGAGCTTTGGTCTGGCTGTCATGTTCCCCACACAGAGAGCTTTTAGAGGGAGGGACTCCCTCCTCTCTGTCCTCACACTGATCCATAGCAGAGAAACACCTTCACACAAACACAACAACAAACTCATTCATTACAACAAGCTGCACATCACACCAGCACTGCAGTTACAGCGGCGTCATTCTTGATTCAACCAGCAGATGGCAGCAAAGTAAGACATTATTCTTCATTTCCACTGAGGTTTAATGTTTAATGTTTGACTTTCATTTATGAAAAGCAGCAGCATCATACATTGAGCCTTTAACACTCAGTGTCAGCTGTGTATTTATTTGAGTCTCATTTATTATTATTGATGCACATATTACATGTTATATGCAGGTAATGTTTCAGAGTAACAACAGACAGTGAAAGGTTGTTGATTTTCTCCACAAAGAAGACAAATGTTGGAAGTTATTGATCTGTGAACACTGACTCAGTACTGTCAGCTGTTATTGGACACTTTGAACAGTGACACTAAAATGGAGGAAAACTTCCAGCATGTTGATTTGTGTTGACTGTTAGTAGAGTTCTGAACTACAGATTTCTGCTGTTTCTACTGGAACTAAACTAACAAGATGAACAAAGAGTCATTCAAGAGTCAAACACTGAAAACTGACACAATACAAACACAATTAAGTCACAATAAAGTCACAATAAATACCTTTAGACGGAGAGAAGAAGCTGCTACACGAGAACAGAAAGAGGAAGTAACCTCACAAAGGAAAAACAGGAAATACCAGAGAGAGAGAGAGCTGCTGAATTTTAAACACTTCCTCCCCAAAAAAGTTTTTAAGTTAATTAAATACCCGCAGAGATGCTGCAGCCGCAGAAACGATCAGAGCGTCTCCCCACTGAGAGAGAAGCTGTGCGCATTTCTTCGTCTTTCCAACTTCATTCGTCTTTCCAATCCTGCGCTCCATCACAGCTGTCTAAATAAAATACTTCAGAAGAAAAAAGTTTAATATATTGAGGTTTAATCTGTGTTGGTTGGATGGTTGGTTTAGGTCCGGGTATCATCGGATAATTCGTAATTCATTTGTAATAATAAAAAAAAAACAAAAAAACAAAAAAGGTAAATCTGTTATTTGTTTCAAAACAAAAATAAATAAAAAACGTGTTTGGTGTCAGAACACTGAACAGGTCTGTGGACATTCAGCAAATTCGTTTTTTCATTTTAAACCAAAAACGAAAATCTATTCTATTCCTTTTCTGTTTCCCAACGAAAACCCAGAAATCCAAATTCAACAGATCTCTTTTCATTTCTCATTTGGGACACACAGTAGAAGCAGAAGTGACGTGAAAAAACGTCAGATTAAAATCCACGAGGACAGAATGACCATTCAGTCACACCCATCATTATGAAAGCACATGACCTAAAAAAAATAAATAAATAGACCTACATATGATATTCATATAAAATGTATTTTATCCAAAAAATATGTGATATGTTATTTAGTTGTGTAGTGTGAATGAATAACTTAATTAATTACATGTGTGGAAAAGCCTGTGTCTCCCTCCCAGACAGTCACAGAAGTGCGCACGTGTTACCAAACTGTTGTTAATCATTTCACATACTGATGTTACTCATTTCAATGCCACACACACAGTGAAAGGGGTGAAATAGTTGATCCAGGAGTAGCTGCAGTGCATAACAACAACCACCAGGTGGCACATGCAGTTCAGATGCAGCGTCTTTTTCCACAGATCAGCGAGCTGACACAGCGGAGCAACAGAGAGACCTCTGTAACTGTTTGAGAATAGCAGAACTGTTATATTTTCTGCCAGACCTGTACAGTAAACTAACACGTTACACAGTCTTAATTTCATAAAGGACATTTATATTGTGATATTTAAACCAACCATCAGAATAGTCCGCGTGCTGCTGCCCTGTTAACAACTGTACTGGATTGTCTTTTATTGTCCAGGTGTTTGTGTTTGTATGAAAATGCACTCGACTAAATTTTGGAAACATCTTTCAAAATAATTAAGTCCAAAACAACCACAGAACCAATGAACCTCAACAAAACTCAAGACTTATCGATTAAAAAAAAAGCACGTCTTGGACTGAGGATGTGCTGATATCAGACTATAACTGTCGCAGGTAAAAAAAAAAAAAAATAAAAAAAATAAAAAAAAAAATATATATATATATATATATATATATATATATATATATATTGTATCGTTTCTTCCAGAAACACATTTATAGTCTGAAATTGAATTTGAAGGTCGGAGCTTATTGAACTCATTCAAATACTGGAATGTTGAACTTTGTATTAAGAGTTCAATTCATTCATAAAAGGCAGAGAAATCTCCTGCACATCAGTAACAGCAGCAGAGAACATGAAGAGCTGTAAGCTGCTGCTCTTCAGTGTGTCGGCAGCTCAGGTTCATCTAGAAAGTCCTGAGCAGAGATGTTAGATCTGGACTGATGTGACCTGCTTCTCTGGTTATTCTGCCTGTGAGCAGCAGAAAGCTGCTTCATGGTGTCTGAAGGTTTTATTACCTTGTTGTATCTGTGTAATATTCTAGATTTGTTCCTGATCTACCTCAGCGCTGTTCTGTCTTTATAGTTATTTTATCATTTCTCTACTTTTATTTCATCTGTCCTGTTTTTTCACTTGTTTTGTAAAGTTCTACATAGATAGATGGAGACAAACAGACAGAAGCTGCTTTAAGTTCCAGCTTCATTTCATTCTCGTTATACTTACACCAGTAATGACTCCACACACAAAGACATAACTGAGAAAAGCAGATTCTGAACTTTTAAATATTATTTATATCAAGCAGAAACAGATTTTAAAGATGAGTTGAGACAATCTGGATTAATGAAAACACCAAAAACAACCAGCAGCAGATCATCATGATCACATGACTGATCCGTCTTCAAGTAAAAACACAGAAACATGGAAACAGAGACGTAGATGGGATATTAAGTTAAATTTAATAAACAGTCGCCTTCATCACCTGAACACTTGCAGGTCTTTATCATCATCATCGTCCTCTAATATCCATCATCACATGACCTGAACGCGGTCTGAAGCTCTCTGATTGGACGTTTCTCACAGCAAAGCTCTCTGGGACTCGTAGTTTCTCTCTCAGCGTCAGAGAGCTGATACCTGCTGGACGTCCTGCTCGACCCCTTTAAAGAGTTTGTGTTTGTCCTCAGCTCTTGGTCTTCTCGGGTCTCAGGGACAGAGCTCGTACTCGCCGCCTTCACCGTCGCCGTCGCCGTCTATCTGGTAGATGTTCTCCACCGCAGAACCTCGACTGTGGAGGTGCAGAGTGTTTGAAGTAGAACTGAACTGGACCTGCTGCTGAGGGCTGAAAGACAAGAAAGAACTCCCATGATTCATCTGGTCACTTATCAAAGATTTTCTATGGTTGATTGATTGATTGATTGTAGGGGGAAGAGGAGGGAAACCAGAGTTTTGTGGGTCATGTGTTGGTAGAATATTAAATAAAACACATACTAGTGGTCATTTAGAGTTATACTGAATGTTATCTCACTGGACTGATTTCTCTTTTATATTCAGTTAAATTACATCTTAAAGTTCCTTTAAATCATTTAGTTTGATGAGTTTTAGTTTTAAACAAACCAAACTTTCAGTTCTGTCACTATTTCTGTGTTTTACAGGTCTTCAGCTACAGTTCGGTTCATTCTTTGGAAGTATTTTATTTAATCTGAAAGCTGGTTGTAGTTCACAGTCGGGTTGATTTTATGTGTTTTCACTGAAACATGATTCATGTTTCTGTTGTTTGTGTCTTTTGTTCGTTTTTACACATCAACAAACTTCATCTAAAAATCTGACTGTGAGGCAGATTCTCCAAAACCACAAGGGGGCGTCATTCCCCACATTATTCATAGAGGATCATAGAGTCAGTTTGATATTTTCCTCCTGTTTCCTCACATTAATCTCACCCAATCACCGAAATGTTTCTCTGTCTGTAGATGCAGAAGTTCAGAACAGAGAAAAGTAAGATTTCACAGCTTCTTCTCCATCATCTGACCGTCTGGACCAACTGCTCTGTTCTCCACAAGCATCTTTAACTGAAGACACTTAAACTCTCTGTGAAATGATTTTTACTATCAGGAATCTCTTCATGTTTGTTGAATAGTAGAAATTTAACATTTTTGCAGTTTCAGCTGATCTGCTGGTTTTCACTTAATGAAGTTACTGATTAGTGGGAGTTAATTGATCTTTTTCTTATCATTGTTGTCTGTTTTGTTGAGGCTCAGTTCAATATAAGTAGTTATGATGTTAATTAAGCTTTAAAAACACAACACATGTATTTATAGTTATAACTTGGTGATCTTTTCTCATTGTGCTGCTTGGTGATATTACATTGTGGTTTGATATAACACGCTTTTTCTAAGATGCATCGCACCAGTGGGTCACATGACCCCCCGCTTCTGACGTGACATTAAGACTAAGTGTTGCCACAGCTGCAGGGTGAGTCCGAGCATGCTGATCGCTCTGAGCGTTTCATCAGTCAGCAGAGAAACCTCATAGATTTCCTTTTGACATTTTAATCTCCTTCCATCACTTCCTGTTTCTGCTGAAAGAAAAACTGAACTGAGAACTTTCCAGCTTCAACATGTTTAACTTTTCAGGAACGTTCAGCTGTTTGTCAGGTTGTTTAAATCCACGTTAAAGTCGATCAGTTCAGCTTCCAATTAGCTGATTAATCAATTAGTTGCCGACTATTAAATTAATCAGCAACTATTTTGATAACTGATTAATTATTTTTATTCATTTTTTAGGATTTCAGCTTCTTAAATGTGGATATTTCCTGGTTTCTTTAGTTTCTATGACAGTCAAATGCTTTGGAGCTGTTGGACGGTGTCGTTTTTCACTTTTAATGAAGGTACAACAGACTCCACGCTTTTACAGCTGCACCATCCAATCACAGCAAAATATTCAGGATAGTTGTATATTTACATATACAACATATACACACAATGTTAAGGTTCTTGTACTTTACTGTTTTATTTCCATGTGATGCTACTTTCTACATTTCAGAGGGAAATATTGTACTTTCTACTGCACTACATTTATTTGACAGCTTTAGTTACTTTTCAGATGCAGATTTGACACAATGGATAATATAACAAGCTTTTAAAATACAACACATTGTTAAAGATGAAACCAGTGGTTTCCAACCTTTTTGTCTTTTGACGTCTTACAAAAAGCAGTGTGTAGTCGGGGTCACATTTCACATGTCTAAACTGGCAGAACTGGGAGTTAATCTGTCGTGTGGTTCGTGGTTTTGGGTTTTTATGTCACTGCTGAGTTTCAGTTTGAACATTTCACAGCTTCACTGAGCAGTTTGAATGTAATGAAGGATGGAGATGATGATGATGATGATCAGAAGCGTGTCAAACGTTTTGTAGGTGAGACCTCCTGAGGTTTCAGACTGTGAGGTCTCCCTGCTGACTCATTAAGTGTCGAGTGCTGAGTCATGATTTGAGAAACATAACTGCAGTTTGTTCCAGTTTGTTTTATTTACCACAAACTTTTAAACCAAAGAGATCAAATCAGATCTTTGATTGGACTCTAATTCAGGTTTAAAACTCTCCAGCAGCAGCAGTCTGTAGTTTATAGTCTCACTTTTTCAGAGATCCAGAGTGAATTTATTGGAGATTAAACCCAGAAAAAGTTTAAATGACCTGATCTGAGTGAGTCATAAATGAAACTTACATTTTGAGTCGGTTCCATCTTCTCGCTGCAGAGACAGAAAAACATCAGATATAAAAACATTAACGGATTAAACCAACTATGATTCCTGACAGACTGATGTTTTGTTTTATACGACAATCAGCTGATAGAAATGATGGAAAAAAAACTACAAACAACAACAAAACCCAAAACATCATAAACTGGATTCATTCAAACTTTTTAGCTCTTTTGATGCTGAAAGAGGATTTTCCGCAACCTGGAACCTTATGAATGATCTATAAAGCATGAATAATTAATGATTATAAATCTCTTAAAAAGGACGACTGATCATGAAAATAAGGAGAAGACATTAAAGGACATTTCTTTCTCTTTATAGAAGTCAAATATAAAACCATAAATCTTCATGTTTGGATCCAAACCATCAATGAACTGATCTACTAACAGCTTATTGTGTTTGTATCAAAGCTGATATGTCTGATTAAAACCCGTCAGTGAGTCACAGCGCTGCTCTGGGTCACATGATCCTCCATCAGGAAGAGTTTGGTCACAGCAGTTTGTTGAGAAACGTCTCCAAAGATGAATAACAGCATCATGTTGTAGTAGTTCTGTTTAAAGCAGACACTACTGGGCATGTACAGTAACGCGGATCTGTTCACAGCTTCAACCTCTGACTCTGTTCTACATTATGAATTTCTCAGAGAACTTCAGTATGATGCCTCGTCCATTAATGAGACCTGAAAGTGTTGTTTTCCTCAAAGGCTGAAGGATTATTAAACTTCTTAAAAATACAAATCAACTTGTTTCCAGAAATTAAATTGACATGTGATCATGTAAAAGATTTCTAAGAAGAGTTTTTTCATGAGAAGCTGAAGTAATCTCACAGCTGTGGTATTTTTGTAAACTCAATCATATAACAGAATCTCTAAAATGAAGAAGTCACGGGTGTCGACGGCTCACATGACCTCCATCATGGCCGACTGACCACTGCTTCCTCTCAGGGTTAAAACTAAACGTTTTCTGTGTCCGTGTTGAACTTCCCTGTCTGTTGTTGTGGCTGTGCAAACATGACTTACTGATGATGATGATGACGCCTGCAGTGACCAAAGCGATCAACACGAACAGAACAGACACCAGGACTGCAGTCGTATTGACCTGCTGACAACAGAAACACAACAGAAAAGATGAAAAACTCTGTTGCAACATTTCTGGTTCTTTCATAAACTGTGACCATCAACAACTTTAGAGTTTAACTACGACTCCCAAGATGCATTTTGGCAAAAAAACCATCCAGTCACAGAGATAATAATGTCATAATTTTCATATCATCATATTATAAACTACATATACTTTTTAGTAGTGCTGCTTTAATCTAATAGTTGTTTTGGTTAATTTGTTTTTTTACTGCTTTATGAAGAACTTTGTAACATTTGTTTTCCTATAAAGTTGTAAAGTCAACTAGGAAAGTCAGATATTATATTTATATAACCGTCTTGGTGCTTAATGAAGCCATTTTAACCCAAACTTACTTAGTATTTAGAGGATAAAACATTAACACGCTGTTTATTCTTCACTGCTAGAAGCTTTTATTCCTTTTTGCTATAAACTGTGAGACATTTACAGTGAACGATGTTACAACATTCAGTTTGTCTCAAACTGTCTGATTCATGCTAGACGTTTGGTTCATGTTATTTCAACACCTGTTGAGTCATCAGCTGCTAAAATCCTCACAGCAGCACAAACACACGTATGCACTAGCATTTAGCTACATGTATGTGTTTATACTTCATATCTCTACATTTATGTGGCAACTAGTTTCTGTTACTGGCTACAGATCAAGATCAAACCTTTTATATAACTTGTGGGGTTCCTCAGGGTTCTATGCTTGGTCCTTTTATATTTTCAGTTCACATGCTAACATGTAAATGTCTCCTTTGTTACGTCCTGCCTCTGCTGCAGCTAAATGCTCTGGAACACATCTGTTGATGTTTGTTCTTGTTGAAATGTGTTTGTATTTTATGACACAAAGCAAACAGAAATGTTCTCACAGTCACATCTTGTCTTTTTACACAGGAAGTCTTTATCTCTTTCTCACCTCTGGCTTCACATCGTCTTTGTTAGGGAGTGAAGTTGGGAGGGGCGTTGTAAAGGTCACCTGACCTGCCAAATGAGGAAATGAAAGCAGTTTTGTCAGCAACAGCGTGAAGTCATGATGAAGCATCTGACTGGACTTTATTTATTTTGTGCTTAACGTGCTTAAACTTTATTTTGAAATAACGTTCAGAACAAACTGAACTGTTATTAATTATTAAACCCTATAAAATGTAATAGATTAGAATAAGTAATGGAATAAAGTTTTATAAAATATTTTAGATTATAGGTAAACAAGTTTTGCTCTTCAGATTATTTTATAATATACAAAAGTTTTTACTGATTTACTCAGTAACACTTCAGTAAACAGGAAAGACCAGAATTCAGCCTTTAGATGTTTGTTTCACTGTATAAAAATATTAAACCATTAAAATGTACAATTTCCATAAAAACATCAGCTGGAAATCATTTTATTTCCAGTGCAGTGAGTCTATCAGCATGTTTATGTATAAAAATTACTCTGGAGGATTAAACAATAATTACATATTTACTTACTAATTACCACGTGTGTGTGTGTGTTGGTGTCGTACTTGTTGTTGTGTCATTCGTTGGTTCTGTTGTCATCTCGTTGTTTGTTGTTGGTGATGTTGTTGACGCCGTCGTCGAAGGAGCTGAAACAGAAATCAGAGTCACATTAACAGACATCATCCAACATCAGTAACATCTGGGAGGAGGGGGGCAAACAAACTGCTGTAGCTATGAGTCACAGACAGACAACGTGACACTAGCAGGGATTTTAAGCAACAACCAAACCTGCAGCTAACGCATCTGAAATGACACCTGCAGGTATGTTTACATGCTGTTATTAATTAGCTACCTAGCCTGCTAACTGACATCAGCGGTGCACTTTTCCCTGGTGAATAATGTTCAGCAATCTGCAGGAAAACACGTGTGTTCATGTCTGTAAGTTAGATAATAATGAGACTTTAGCAGGAAGCTGATGTGGCTCTGGTGTAGCCGGATGCGATCAGGCTCAGTGTGACGTCTGCTCCGCCGATGATGGAACGACTCGTTATTCTTTATTAAAGGTTTGATGGATCAATGGAAATAAGGACTCCAGTGATGGAAACAGATGATGGAACAAGATTTTATCTAAATAATGTGAAACTAGGAGCCATCATCAAATTAAAGAGTTATAATAAGAAGATATAAATTTCGCTTTCGGTTTCTGATTTTATCTCGAAGGAGAACACAGGAAGTGATTTACAGAGCAGATATGAGACTGTTTATTTATGGCTGTAACTACCTTACCTTACCTTATTGTTATTATTGATTAAAATGTCAGATATTTCCTTGATTAATCATTACTTTTTTTTGGTCTTCAAAATGTCAGAAAATGTTGAAAATTGTTGATCAGTGTTTCCTCAAATGTTTTGTTTTCTTCACAACTCAAAGATCTTTAGTTTACTGTCAGAGAGACTAAAGAAACTAGAAAATATTCACATTTAAGAAGCTGCAATCAGAGTTTTCTAATGAAATTCTGACAATGATTGATTATATTGCTGAATATTAACAGTGGATGTATTAATGGATGTGATAAGCCTCCTCCATTCAGCCTTGCTGAGTTTGTCCTGGTGGTCAGTCGCAGTACTGCAGCCCAAACATTTCCCCCACAAACCTCCATCACATAAGAGACGTGTGTAAAACCACTGATGAGTTCAGTTATTATCTTTGTATTATGAACTTTAAAAGCAGCCATTTGATGAACTGAACCAGAACCAGGACACACTTTTTATTTCTCTGACTGTGTAAATGTGTTTTAACATCACAGATGATGAACAGCAGCATTAAAAGCATTAAAACATGAAACTCCTGCAGCTGTTATATCAGGTTAGTGGAGGCTGTACTGTACAGGGTTACTGTGATTATGGATCTCACACAAACTGATCATTTAAACCATTTCTTACCTTTCTCAATGGTCAGATCGATGTAATGTTTTTCATCATTGAACCACCCTGTTATCTCCACTCTGCATCCGTACAGTCCAGCATCTTCTTCTGTGGTTTTCAGGATCGTCAGAGAAACATCTCCATCCTCCAGTCGTCCCAGTAACTGATACCTGCTGGAAACTCTGGTTATCGCTTTATGTTTGTCTGTGGAGATGATCTGTTTGTTGCAGCCAAAGGTTGATAGTGATCCTCGACCCCAGCAAGCTTCTGTTGTTCCGTTATTCTTGGTGTCATATTTACAGGGCAGAGTGACGTTCTCACCTGCTCGACCAACAACCTCCAGGCTGCTGCTGCGTTCACTGACTGAAGACACAAACACACACAGACTCTGTTAATGTTTCTGTTTAAACAGCCTCAACTTTAAAAACCTTTCAGATCCTTCGAGTCTCGTCAGAAACTAAAACTTTGTTTTCTTTACTGAGAAGATCTGAAGATAAACATCTTAGATTGATTCTGTTTATAACTGTCAGCATCTTCTTATCTGATCATCTGTTTAGTTTAGTTTAGATGATGTTAAGCAGATGTTTGTTAAATATCAGTAAGAGATGCAATGATCTCTTCCTCTTTGTAAAATGTTTTTAATATTCTGTCTCAACTGTCTTTTCTTTTTAGCTTGTTGATTATTTTCAGCTTCACTTTGTGCATGAAATGTGCAATACTGTATAAATAAAGTTAATTCTTCTTATTATTATTATTATATTATTGTTCCTCTGCATGTTTCTGTATGGTGTGAGTATAAAGATCAGAGTACCTGAGAGCAGCAGCAGCAGCAGCGAGTTGAAGTGTTTCACCGTCGTCATGATGAACAAAGTGACAAAGTGTCAAACTCACTTTCACATTTAAACTCAGAGCAGCTGGGAGTCACCACAGCCGCACCGCACACTGCAAAAAACTCACTTCACTTTACCGCTGCACAGATCAACACAACCCCCTTCATCTCTGTTTGTTTGTTTGTTCATTCAAATCAAAACCAGAAATAACAAACAAACAAACAAGAAAATCGAGATTATGTTGAAGAATCATCAGTTTCATTCACACTTCAGTCTTTATGACAGTAAACTGAACATCTTTGAGACATTTCAGCTCACATTTTGGGGCTTTTCACCATTTTCTGACTGATTAATTCATTAAAAACATAATTAACTGATCAAGACAATAATTGTAAATATGAAACAGAGTCAGAATCCCCCAAATGATTAGATGAGACGACACTGTGATGAAGGTGTCTTTCTCTGAAGTGTGATTTGGGTTTTAATGACACTTTCACCTTTAATACTTGTAATTTTTTCATGTGTTTATTTATATATTTGTGCAGAATAGACTCTCTTCCTGTTATAAGCAGTTATCTGTTTGCGGTCACTGTTCAGATAAAGATGTGTGTGGACTGTTGGATCGAGGTCAGCACATGACTTCCTGTTAACTGCTTTTAGTATCGGCTGTTTCCTGTGTCTGAACATCAGGCAGAGTTTCACTTCACCAAAGTCTGAAGGAGGAAAGCTGAACTCCACACTGCAAGAAGCATCTCTGAGCTGGAGTTTTACTGGCTGAGAGACTTTATATCAATTTATAACAAATATATTTGGACAAACATAGAAGTAAATAATCAATAGAGCCATTAATACAGTAATATTGGCTCCTTTTTGGTTAAAGTTTGTCTTCAAAATTACAGGCAAACGTCACACTGATGACTCATTCATCACAGAGCAGAGATGAACATGAAGAGGAAATCAAACCTCTTCTGAGCGACAAACACTGTAAAACACTACAAAGCTCTTCAAATGTGACTAAACTGAACAAGACAAAGTTCAATAAACTGAATGTTTTAACTTCAAACAGCAACTGTTCAGTCAAACTCTAATAAAACTTTATATATTTTAATAAATTCATGACAAAACTTTTGTTGATTTCACTAACTTTCTGTCTCAGTTTCAGCACAGGCTGCAGTACCATCTCTGACCACAACATGGAAGTCTTTGGGCAGGTGGCGCTATTTTAATGTTTACAAATAATTAATTATATTTTCACCTGTTAACTAGAAGAACACAGTAAAACAAAGGTATTTATAATATTACAGGACTTTTAAATTAAATTTATGTCTATTGTCTTAATGTAGATTTAAATACATTTATTTACAGCATTTATTCAATTAATGATCGATGTATTTACTATTTTCAGTTTTTATTTATGTTTTTACTTTTTTGAACAATTAAAAACATTTTTATATTTCTATGTATTTACTTTGTGTATTTATTGATGAATAAGTGGTGTTTAGTCCTCCGTATCCTCCTTCACAGATCGAGCAGTGTGTCTGGTGATAAATAATAATTCATTAAAGTTATTTATAAAATAATAAATAGTAATAATAACAAATTAAAGTATAAAGTAGCATCAAACAGAAATAAACTAAAAGTATTTCAGAGTGCTGATCATGTGTTTTATAATCAGTGAAATAAAACAGGTTTATTCTTTGATCAGTGTCGCCACCTGCTGGTCAAACAGCAGAACTACAAAATATCACAAACACATTTAGATGTGTAGAAATGTAGAAATAAATCAAACAGATGTACTTATTCATTAATAACCAACATTTATTACATGTTTACAGACTGAGAGATGAATCTGCTGCTCTGTGTTTTTGGATTATTTGATTGTTTTGCAGGAAAAACAAACGTTACAGCAGAAAAAAGGCTTCATGACAGCAGGAAGTTCACATCAGTAGAAAGTTGTTTCCTTTCTGTCTCTACACAGAACTGTCCTCCTCCTCTGATTGGTTCAGCCTCCCGTCAGCCGCTGCTCTCTGATTGGTCCTCCAGACTCCTGCAGACGCAGAACGAAACGTATAAAATACACATTTACTGTAAAAAACAAGTAAAATATGTTTTAATCTGTGTGTGTGTGTGTGTGTGTGTGTGAGTGTGTGTGTGTGTGTGTGTGTGTGTGTGTGTGTGTGTGTGTGTGTGTGTACTGACTGTAAGCGGCTGTCAGCATCAGTGCAGGTATGAAGATGATGAAGGAGAGTCTGAGTGTGTGTCCGATGAAGATGTGCAGACTGTTTACCTGCTGACCAGGTGACTGTAAACAAACAAACAAACAAACAAACAAACAAACAGTCACACAGTTAATTAAAGTCAATATTTAGAAAAAACAAAGTTGTTTTCTTTTTTTTCTTCTCATGTTGCTATGGTTACCACAGCTTTCTAGCGCTCGGTACCTGGACCGGCGCCACCATGGGCTCTGCAGTGTCGTCTTCTGTGACATCACTTCCTCTCTCCGTCGACTCGTCTTCGCCGCTGTAACCTGCTGAACAAACACACACACAAAAAAAAAAACGCTCACAACCCAAAACAGACTTCCTGCAGAGCTGACGACGTCACCGATGACATCACTGATGACGTCACTGGAGTCGGCGTCGAGTGCGGCCGAAGACTGCGATTTTAAAAATGTAAAAGATCTGAGTTTGTAGAGTCTGTTATAAAGAACGTCTTTATAACAGACATTTTCACCATTTTGTGACATTTTTAATCAAACGTAATAACAATAGCTGCTACACACCCCGATCTCCAGTTGCATTGTGGGTAATGTAGGCGCCAAATGTGACCAAATGATTCTTTTATGATACAAATTTTCTAAAATCATGTGAGAAGATAAAAAGCCGCCATGTGAAGCTTTTTGTCTGTTCTGGGCTCCTGTAGTTCAGTTTCTGTAGTTCTTTGTTCTTACTTGCTGTAGTTGGCGGTGCGTCGCCGTCTCCTGACAGCTCGGAGGATTCTGACGATGAAGAGTCGGAGAAGGCGGAGCGACCTGCGGGACGAGACACGAGAGTCAGATTTTAACATTTTCAACAGGAAGCTGAAAGTCTGAGTTTGAGCGAGCGGGAACGCACGGTCGATGATGATGAGGTGAAGGACGAAGGTTTGGTCGTTGAAGAGTCCCGGACGCTCGACTCTGCAGTGATAGAAACCAGAATCTGACGGTCGAGAGTTCATGATGGACAGAGAGGAGACGCCATCGGACGGCGAGGAGGAGACGGAGTACCTGAGGAGGAGAGCAGGGAGGAGTTAAACACTACATTACCCATGAGCCTCAGCAGCTGTGACCTCAGTTAAAAGTCTCATATCGACCTCTAACAGCATCTGCAGCCCTCTGATTGGATGTTTTGGTTTACAGCAGTGCATTCTGGGACGTGTGTACCTGTACGACTTCCTGTATGTGACCCGATCTGCGGTCGTCTTGATCAGAGTGTCGTGGCAGGTGAACAGCGTCGGCTGGTCCCGCCCCCAGCACACCCCGACTCCTCTCTGCGCCATCGCCTCCGAGCGGCACGGCAACGTCACGCTCCGCCCGGCCACGCCCACCACCGTCTCCGTGGTGACCGCCGTCACGCAGGCCGGCACTGAAACAGACACACAAAAAATATGTGTCCAAATAAGGAAATGTGCGTCACGCAGCAGGTGGATGTGACGTCACAGCGGAGCAGAGGAGCGACTCTGACTCATCGTCAGCTTTGAGTTGATATATTGAGCAAACAGCTGCTTTTATTTCCACATCCAGCAGTTACAGAGCAACATTATCCTTCATGTGGAGTCATGTTTCAGTCCAATCTTCTCTGTCTTTCAGCTTCTGTTTCTGCTCTCTACCAACTCCTGAGGGAAATATCTGGCTCTTTAGCTGCTAAATGCTACCAGCTAGTCTACAGCTAACTGTGTGTGTGTGAGCAGGTAGTGTACAGCGGCTTCTTACAGCTTCTTCTCTCTGAAAGCGACGCTCTGAGAGCCGCTGAGAGTGAACCAGACAGATAAACAATGAGCTGAAACTATAAAGCTCCGTAAAGCCGAGAGGAGCTGCAGAGTCTCTGATAATTCTCTGCAGGTTCGTCTGTGTTCAGATGTTTTTAAAGCTCTGGTTAGAAAAGCCGACAGACAGGTGAGAACATTCTCAGACAGCAGAGGTCACGGCCTGCTTTATCCTTCTTTATATCCACAGAACCACTTTGGTCCAGACTGAAATAACATTTACTGGATGAACCGACACCAGATTTGATTCACACATTCATGTTAGTGGCAGGCGGATCGATCTAAAGTATCAATAGTATCAATACTAATGTTGGTACTGATCAATACTTAGATCCATTCTTAAGTTTCAGTTTCTCCCCTCCTCTGTTGCTACACTGTGAGCACAGCAGCGAGCTACAAGATGTGACATTTGCAGAAAATAAATAAGATATTGTTGTACTGTTAGTGTTTATTCCCCAAAACTGAAAGACTGAACATTTTAAATTAAAAAAAAAAAAAATCTTGAGTTTAATAATGTTTCAAACGCAAATCAACACCCCAAAAGGGAAATTTAAGTTTTCTAAGTTACTTAATAAAAGTATTCTGTGTTTTATGATCATCATAAGCATGATTAATTAAATGAAAAATTACAAAATATTGAATAAAAATTTTGTAGTATATGTAGTATTGATGATATACCGGCCCTGTATTTACTTGGTATTGGATCAATACCACATTTTGCAGAATCACACAGCAGTAAGAGTTGAGGAGGAATCCTGCATAGCGCCACCATGAGGTTCACATGTGACTGAAATATCTCAACAACTGCTGGACATTCATGTTTCCTCTCAGAGTTAATTATAAAAACTTTCCATCTAGTTCCATCGTTTAATTTATCCAACACTTTGGTTCATGATTAAATAGATGAGAGGACTAATGAGATTCCCATCAGCCTCAGCTGTGCTACAGTGAACAATAACAACCTCTAAACATCAACACACAGCCTCACAGAGCCGTATGCTAGCATGTTAGCATGTTAGCACATTTAATCACAACCACAGACTCTCCTAAAGCCGCTGACGTAATGCAAACATATCAGCAGATGTTTACAGTGAAGATGTTCCTGCTCTGTTCAGTTTAAGATGAAAGATTAAATCTGAAGACACCTGAACCTCCGTGCAGGTGACTCAGGTCGAGACTCACCGGTGAGGACACAGACGCAGGTGAAGCTGTAGAGACGCAGCGGCAGCATGTTTGCCTTCAGACGGACGGACAGACGCGAGTCAGTCAGACAGACGACTCGTCATCTTACTCGTCATCTTACTTCCCTTTTCCATCCAGGCCGGTATTTATAGACTCAGACTGTTGCTAAACATGAGGACAGAAAAACAAGAAAATGCCTCAGTCAGTGGAAACAACCAGAACAACATGTAAACCTTTAAAGGTCTATCTGAACACATTGTGGGTTTTAAAGGTCTATCTGGACACACTGTAGGTTTTAAAGGTCTATCTGGACACATTGTGGGTTTTAAAGGTCTATCTGGACACATTGTAGGTTTTAAAGGTTTATCTGGACACATTGTAGGTTTTAAAGGTCTATCTGACCACATTGTGGGTTTTAAAGGTCTATCTGGACACATTGTAGGTTTTAAAGGTTTATCTGGACACACTGTGGGTTTTAAAGGTCTATCTGGACACACTGTAGGTTTTAAAGGTCTATCTGGACACACTGTAGGTTTTAAAGGTCTATCTGGACACATTGTGGGTTTTAAAGGTCTATCTGGACACACTGTGGGTTTTAAAGGTCTATCTGGACACACTGTGGGTTTTAAATGTCTATCTGGACACACTGTGGGTTTTAAAGGTCTATCTGGACACACTGTAGGTTTTAAATGTCTATCTGGACACACTGCAGGTTTTAAATGTCTATCTGGACACACTGTGGGTTTTAAAGGTCTATCTGGACACACTGTGGGTTTTAAAGGTCTATCTGGACACACTGTAGGTTTTAAAGGTCTATCTGGACCCTCTGTAGGTTTTAAAGGTCTATCTGGACACACTGTAGGTTTAAAGGTCTATCTGGACACACTGTAGGTTTTAAAGGTCTATCTGGACACATTGTAGGTTTTAAAGGTCTATCTGGACACACTGTAGGTTTTAAAGGTCTATCTGGACCCTCTGTAGGTTTTAAAGGTCTATCTGGACCCACTGTGGGTTTTAAAGGTCTATCTGGACACACTGTAGGTTTTAAAGGTCTATCTGGACACACTGTGGGTTTTAAAGGTCTATCTGGACCCTCCGTAGGTTTTAAAGGTCTATCTGGACCCACTGTGGGTTTTAAAGGTCTATCTGGACACACTGTGGGTTTTAAAGGTCTATCTGGACACACTGTGGGTTTAAATGTCTATCTGGACACACTGTGGGTTTTAAGTGTCTATCTGGACACACTGTGGGTTTTAAAGGTCTATCTGGACACACTGTAGGTTTTAAAGGTCTATCTGGACACACTGTGGTTTTAAAGGTCTATCTGGACCCACTGTAGGTTTTAAAGGTCTATCTGGACACACTGTGGGTTTTAAAGGTCTATCTGGGCACACTGTGGGTTTAAAGGTCTATCTGGACCCACTGTAGGTTTTAAAGGTCTCTCTGGACACACTGTGGGTTTAAATGTCTATCTGGACACACTGTGGGTTTTAAGTGTCTATCTGGACACACTGTGGGTTTTAAGTGTCTATCTGGACACACTGTAGGTTTTAAAGGTCTATCTGGACACACTGTGGGTTTAAAGGTCTATCTGGACACACTGTGGGTTTTAAGTGTCTATCTGGACACACTGTGGGTTTTAAAGGTCTATCTGGACACACTGTAGGTTTTAAAGGTCTATCTGGACACACTGTGGTTTTAAAGGTCTATCTGGACACACTGTAGGTTTTAAAGGTCTATCTGGACACATTGTAGGTTTTAAATGTCTATCTGGACCCACTGTAGGTTTTAAAGGTCTATCTGGACACATTGTAGGTTTTAAATGTCTATCTGGACACACTGTGGGTTTTAGTGAGTTTCAGGTCTTAATCCTCATGATGATGAAGATGAATGTTTACAGTGATGATGATGATGATCTTCATCATCAGATTTATAATAAATTATTCAAGATTTTATCAATAAACCTGCTGCTTTGTGTCTCTCTTCTCTTCCTCTCCTCTCCTCCTCCTCTCCTCTCCTCTCCTCTCCTCTCCTCTCCTCTCCTCTCCTCTCCTCCTCCTCCTCAGTGTAAACATCCAGGGGTCAGAGGTCAGTTATTCTTCACATTCTTCTATAATTACATTCCACTTGCTGGAAATATAAATACGCCTCATATTTATTTATATAACATATTAAACTCTTCATTATTAGCGGATCATACGAGCTCCCAGCATGCACTGGGCCCGCCGCCGCCTTCAGGGGCCTCTGCCTCATCGCTACAAGACGACTGCAGTGAACTATTATTTACATTATCAATCATTCTGATCAATAGATTTATTGTTTAGTTTCCTGAACATGACATGCAGCTCAACTACCTGGAGTCAATACATCAATGATCAATACAGTTATTGATTATTATTAGATGGGTTTATGGAGGTTTAAAGCAGGTTTCTGATGTCGCTGCTGATAAATAGATCAAACTGACCTCTGACCTCTGACCTCCAGATGTTCATATCCCGTCTGATACAGTTATTGATGATCGATAGAGAGAAGCTGATTGTGTGTGTGTGTGTGATTACTGATCAATACTCAGCTGTGACGTCAACAACAACAACAACAACAAACACCTGCAGGGAGGAAGATGAAGATGAAGGAGGATGACAGATGTTTGTCTCATCGCCGTGACGACAGCGACATCAGGGCGACTCGACCTTCAGGCCGAACTCTCACACGTCGCTCGCTGATGTCATTTTATAGGGCGTTGCCGTGACGACGGCCCGGGGAAAACGACCTCAGCTGTGACATCTGAACAAGACGGCTGTCGGCTTTTATCACCGATGATGATGATGATGATGATGATGATGAAGACATGAAACAGTTTAACGACGCTGCAGATGTTTTAATTAATTAATATTTACTCGTTTGCTGCTGCAGTTTATGAACGTTGATATTTAATAGTTTATATAAATAAAAATGAAAACAAATCTCTTCTTGTTTTATAACGTCGTCATCGTCATCGTCGTTGCCATGGAAATAAAAACATGAATAATTGAGTTTGAGTGTTTTTATCTGAAAGGAAACCTGATGAAGAGCTTTCAGCCTCACATTAGCATGTTGTTAGCATGTTGGTAATTAGCTCTATGCTGAGCGGCTTCAGGCTCTCAGTGATAATGAGGCTCCACATTAGCATCATGTCATTAGCATCATGTCATTAGCATCATGTCATTAGCATCATGTCATTAGCATCAGCAGGGCAGGTGAGCTATTAACTGCTGTTAGCTGGATGCTAATGTGAGCTGGAGTGGAGTTCATACAGGGATGAGTGCGGAGCGAGGAGGAGGAGGAGGAGGACAGATGGAGGAGGACAGAGGACAGTTTTTATAGCAGCCGTTTCCACGGTAACAGGACTGAGGTGAGGCACATGGAGACAAATTCATCACAGTTATAAAATGATCTGAACGTTTAGATTCTGAGTCACGGCGAGAATTTAACCAGTCATACCTCCTCCTCCTCCTCCTCCTCCAGTTCTTCTTCTCCTCTCAACACTTTGAGTTTGGTGTTTGTTACCAACATTAAATATGTGATTTTGAAACAAAGACGATGTTTAATGATATAAAACATGAATGAAGGGGAATAAACAGAGCGGTTTCCTGACATCATGAATAAAAACTTCCTGTTTCAGGGTCAAACTGAGTTTGTGGATTAGAAGCTTTTTTCTTTCTTTCTCTCTTTCTTTTCTGGACTTTTAAAAGGATTCAGTTATCTGATCTGAGACTGTAAACACAGTCGCTGCTTTAAGTGCAGAATAAATGAAACGTGAGCAGCCGGAGAGACGAGCCAGAGTGAGAGTGTGATTCAGATATTCCTACGTTGTGGGGACGCATTGCCTTAAGGGGACAAAAGCAAAAGTCCCTTTAATGTAAATAATTAATTAGAGTGAAGACTTGGTTTAAAGTTGAGGTTAGTTTACACACAACAACACAACGACAAAGTCCCTCTGCTCATTTTAGAGAAAAGTTCATTGATGATTGAACTTCACATTTAAAACCTGAACACATACACACACACATATATAAAAGGATTTTTATCTACATCATTTATTCTTTATTCAGACTGAGTGACTGCAGTTTGTCAGAGATCAGCTGTGCTTCTCTGGCCTCAACTCTGAAGTCCAACCCCTCCCATCTGAGAGAGCTGGATCTGATTAATAGTTTTCAGTCGGCAGCAGAGAATTCACCACTTTAAGGCTTTTATTGTCCAGATTAAACAAATGAGATGTAACATGTAACATTCCTCATTAAAATGTTTAATTTGGTGGCCTGTCAATGGCGTCATACCTCCTCTACCAAAGAGTATAGTGCACAAGATGCATGCGTCGGCGCCGTGTTTGTCTGCTACAATGGCGTCTAGCAAAGAGTAACTTCCACACATACAAGATAATACATGGGCTTTGTTGTGCTTGTTCCACACAAACTGTTAGAAATGGACTTTTATTCAGTTTGAAGCCACATTTTCATGATAAATTTAGCTGGTTTTTAACTTGATCTTTTAGCCGCAAGAAGGATTTTAGTCATTGGACGTCTGGATCTTAAGTTATCAGAGAAATAAACTGGGCAAACGTTAGCAGCAGCTCGGCTAACAGCCCCTCCAGGAAGTCTGCTGCTCGCCCTCCACTCATCAGAAGATCGGTGGTTCGATTCCTCCAGTTTTTGGGCAAAACTCTGAACCCTGAGTTGCTCCTGACGGCTTTTCCATCAGGGTGTTAAAGGGTTAATGTGACTCTCTGAGTGGTTGGAGGACCTGAGAGAACAGCGTTTACATGGTCTGACATCAGAGCAGCTCTCACATCCTCCGGTTCTTCTCTGTCAACCGTGACGCTTCAAACAGCTGAACAGCAGATTAAAGAGGAAAAACCGTCTGTTTAGTCTGACTTTATGTAGCGATTCATCATTTAATAGTGTTTATATTATTATTGTTTATTATTATCATTGTTTACTTGCAGGTTTGGTGCAGGCAGTCAGAAACAGGCAACAGAAGGCTGGAGGTCAATAACTGGACTAATAATGCTGGAACAGGGAGCAGAGATCAGACTAAATACACAAGAAGAGGATAATGAGACACAGGTGGAGGACATCAGGGGATGATGACGGAGAAACACACGAGGACAGGAACGAGAGGAGAGTTAGATACCAAAATAAAACAGGAAATGCAGAAAGAAAACAACCTAAAGACGAGCTGAGACGTGACTGATGCTGTTCAGTTTACTTAACATCCTGCGTTTGGTCAGTTGCATTAAATACATTTGATTCAGACTCATCTAGGTGGGAAAAGTACACGCGTGTAAACTCGGCGCCAACACCTCCGTGTAGAGGTCACAGCCGTTCTGACCTTTAGAGGGTCAGATGACGTCTGTAGGAGGAGGAGGAGGGTCGGTATCTGCAGGAACCGCGTCATCAAACATCTCTATAGTTTAACAGACAGATGACGTCGTCCTGCTGATGGAGACGCCATGTTAGAGTCACATGATCAAAGCACAGATCAGGTTCATGTGGAGGACGTGTTAGAAGAGAAAATATCAACGTTCGTTTCAATAACCTGCTGGATTATTTAGAGAATTCAGAGTTTAATGAGCTGAAACGTGAAATAAACCACCGTTACAGCGGTCCTTGAAGGCAGCAGACAGAAGACTAATGAAGGACTGAAATAGAGCCGAGCTGGCACACACACACACACACACACACACACACACACACACACACACACACACACACACACACATGCGCATGCAGCCACTGCAGCAGTCCACCTACTTGCTCACGCAGCACATTTTTAACTACAGCACCGGAGCACAAAGCCAAAAAAAATCCATAACAGCTAAAATCTATACAGCGTAAAGAACATCTCCTCACACACACACACACACACACACACACACACACACACACACACACACTGCACTGGTCCTTGATCAGCTTGTAGTTGATGAAGATGAAGGAGACGTCAGTCAGCAGGTCTCATGTAGGACTTTCCATCAAACATGTTCAGGTTTAAAGTCAAGTTTGACCTGCAGCGATCAATACTGCGATCACATGATCAAAGCCGCCAACGGCAACAATTCTGGATCAAACTGACACAAACCGCTGAAATACATCTGACTGTGTTTACACAACAAACACATTTCTACACCATCAACTAGGGATGTATGATATAATCGGCACGTCGCTGAGCTTGTCGTCTCCGGGTTCAGGTGTAGGACGTAGAAATGACGCTTCTTACAGACGGTAGCAAGTTTGTCTGGAGAGTGCAGCCAATCGAACTGCCGGTGAATGTGAATGGAATATGGGATGTATTTATACCTTGAATTGGGGGAGGGTCAATGAGTTCATGTGGGAAACAGGATGCCCGGGGTCACAGTTCATAATAGTGATTGACAGGGGCATCAGGGGCCCTTCTCACAGTACTCAGTTTAAGACTGATTATAGAAAACATATGTGGAGGGTCATACACCTCAAGCTCTAAAATGAAATATCGGTATTGGTGAATCCTGCCGATAATGAGCAGCCGATATGTCTCCTTCTCCTCCACAGACTGTCTCTGACAGTCCCGCTGCTTCTTCCCACTTTAACCTGAATAACAAACCTCAGTGCTGGAGAGCCGGAGAGAGACAGAATAACAATAACAACAACAGCTACATGACAGCAGGAACAGCAGCAAACAGCAGGAACAGCTGGTAGAGGCTGAAGGCTCTGCCTCCCATTCTACTGTTAAAGACTGTAGGAGCCACCAGTAAACCTGCATACTGGGAGACCAGTGAGCTGCATACTGGGAGACCAGTGAGCTGCATACTGGGAGACCAGTAAGCTGCATACTGGGAGACCAGTGAGCTGCATACTGGGAGACCAGTGAGCTGCATGTGAATAAACTGATCAAAGTCTGGATTCACTCAGTGAAAAAACAGAAAATTTTAAACAAGGAGCCAAAATAAGCCGAAATGATGATACGCATATTACAACTATCTGGCCAAAAGTATGTGGACACTCTTAACTTACGTTAAACTTACTGTAATATTGAGTCCCAGCAGATGTCAGAGCTACTACAAGACTTCAAATCTTATTAATGGAGCAAAAATTCACAAAACAAACACCAGAGCACTGATTACAGAGATTAAGACCAGAACGTAAACAATGGCAAAGACTGAAGCTGCCGGTTGGTTTGTCCCCTGGTTAAAAGCCAATATGTATTGATAAGGATAGATGATGTCAAATATCTAAACGGAGCAAAGCGCTTTAACAAACTTTAACAAACAGGCGTGATTTAAATAAACTGAGCACATGTTGGAAATCTAAACGGCAGGAGGTCAGAGGTCACTCGTAAACTCTGCAGTGCTGGCAGACCCGGTGTTATGGGCGGGCCCCTGGGGGCCAGTGAAAGGACCCACGAGGCTCTGGGGAAAAAACAGAGGATAAAATTCACAGGGAGGAAAAACCCTGCTGGTCTGTACGCTGTGTAACTGTCAGTGGATTTAGAGCAGAGTGAGACATCCTCATGTTTACCATCTCTGCGCTTCCATTCGTCACTTTTACACGTTTAGTTTCACACTTTTTAATCTTTCTGTTTCCACGAAGCTTGTTGAAGCCTCTGAGCTTCAGTTCACAGCAGTAACTGAATGTTTGAGAGGCTAGCTGAGTTAGCATGCTAACTAAAACAGAAAGTGATATTTTTAGAGTCATGTGATCAAGGAGGAAGATGGTTTAAAGGTAGGAATGGACTTCAGCACCTGCAGTTATTGACTGATTGATTGGTGCAATATTCTTGTGCTCGCTCTACTTGTGAGTGAACAGAAACTTTCCAGCGTTGAGAGTTTAGTTTTTGGACACTGGAGATTCTTTTTATCGTGGTCATTTAGGCTTTATGGCACCTGAACTGGAACAAAATGTTTATCTTTTATGCGTCACTCATTATGATTATATGATCATATTATTTGTATTTGTTGCTTTAACACTCATAAATAAAATTAAACTGCAGTCATGAGTGATTGTTGACGCTTTATTACGCAAATTAAACACACAATATTACATAATGTACTCTCATCTGTTACAGTGACATCATGTTAAACACACATCATGTAATTTCAGCTGCTCAGCGTGTCAATCAAAACAATAGAAGAGCAATAGAATTATCAGAGTAGAACAATAGAACAAACAGACCCGCTGATTACAGGTAGAAACACTGAATAAAGCAGTTAAAGCAGTTTCAGCTAAAAAATCAGTGTTTCTCCACCATGTTGGGCAAGCAGCGGACTTCCTGGAGGGGCTGTTAGCCGAGCTGCTGCTAACGTTTGCCCAGTTTATTTCTCTGATAACTTAAGATCCAGACGTCCAATGACTAAAATCCTTCTTGCGGCTAAAAGATCAAGTTAAAAACCAGCTAAATTTATCATGAAAATGTGGCTTCAAACTGAATAAAAGTCCATTTCTAACAGTTTGTGTGGAACAAGCACAACAAAGCCCATGTATTATCTTGTATGTGTGTAAGTTACTCTTTGCTAGACGCCATTGTAGCGGACAAACACGGCGCCGACGCATGCATCTTGTGCACTATACTCTTTGGTAGAGAAGGTATGACGCCATTGACAGGCCACCAAATGAAACGGTCCGTTACTTTGATTAAAATGACAGATTTCTCTGGGTTTGAACATTAATGTAAGAACACAACTCAACAACATAGAGAACATAGGTCTAGACCTGAGTGACAACAACCTGACGGTTTCAGGAGAGAAGCTTCTGTCTGGTCTAGTTGTTTTTACACATGTGGAATAATAAAATAATAGTTCGACATGTTGTGAAATTGTCTCGTTTTTCAGACTGATTCTTCACTCCAGTTAGCTTAGCTTAGGATAAAGACTGGAAACAGAGGGAAACAGCTAGCCTGCACTGATTAACATGTTACATCTCGTTTGTTTAATCTGGACAAAAAAAAAGCTTTAAAGTGGTGAATTCTCTGCTGCCGACTGAAAACTATTAATCAGATCCAGCTCTCTCAGATGGGAGGGGTTGGACTTCAGAGCTGAGGCCAGAGAATCACAGCTGATCTCTGACAAACTGCAGTTAATCAATCTGAATAAAGAATAAATGATGTAGATGAAAACTTGTATATATATGTGTGTGTTCAGGTTTTAAATGTGAGGTTCAATCATCAATGAACTTTTCTCTAAAATGAGCAGAGGGACTTTGTTGTGTTGTTGTTGTGGCTCTTTGGTAGAGGAGGTATGACGCCATTGACAGGCCACCAAATGAAACGGTCCGTTACTTTGATTAGCCTGTGTATATTCTCATTTGTCCAGGTCATATTTATCTCTAGGCAACAATGATTCCAAAGCAACTGGACTTAGATTTGTCTTATGAAGACGTTTCGCCTCTTATCCAAGCGGCTTCATCAGTTCGTAACGCATCGGCCTGACTAGTCCTCACTAGTCTGACAACACAGTGGAGATAGACCCAGGTATTTATCCCTGCGAAAGTGACCGCCCAAACTATCTCCTAAGACAATAGTTCGTTAGTGGAGTTTCACCTGACCATTGTTTTGGTCAGTGAGTCATCCCTGTGAACGACAGTCGTTAGGAGTGAACGGGGCTACTGGCAGATTACAGTCGTTAGGCATGATGTGCGTTTGCCTGTGAACGACAGTCGTTCTGCTCGTTAGAGTCACTTGTTGTTGGTTTCGGGCAGCTTTTGTTCTTAAGTTTCCTGGGAATGGTGGAAAGTGCAGCATTGTAAATAGGTGAAAGATTGTGTCTCAAACCCCCTCCTCTGTTTAGAGATGGTTTCTCTACTTTTACATAAATGGCTTCTTTAACTCCTCCCTCAAACCATCTGTCTTCTCTGTCCAAAATTCTGACATTACTGTCTTCAAAGGAGTGATCCTTTTCCTTAAGGTGTAAATAGACAGCAGAAACTGGACCTGAGGAGGTTGCCCTTCTGTGCTGGGCCATTCTCTTGTTTAGTGGTTGCTTCAAGATCTGTATATTGGGGAAACGAAGCAACCACTAAACAAGACAATGGCCCAGCACAGAAGGGCAACCTCCTCAGGTCCAGTTTCTGGTTTGAGAGAGGAGTTAAAGAAGCCATTTATGTAAAAGTAGAGAAACCATCTCTAAACAGAGGAGGTGGTTTGAGACACCATCTTTCACCTATTTACAATGCTGCACTTTCCACCATTCCCAGGAAACTTAAGAACAAAAGCTGCCCGAAACCAACAACAAGTGACTCTAACGAGCAGAACGACTGTCGTTCACAAGCAAACGCACATCAGGCCTAACGACTGTAATCTGCCAGTAGCCTGTTCACTCCTAACGACTGTCGTTCACAGGGATGACTCACTGACCAAAACAATGGTCAGGTGAAACTCCACTAACGAACTATTGTCTTAGGAGATAGTTTGGGCGGTCACTTTCACAGGGATAAATACCTGGGTCTATCTCCACTGTGTTGTCAGACTAGTGAGGACTAGTCAGGCCGATGCGTTACGAACTGATGAAGCCGCTTGGATAAGAGGCGAAACGTCTTCATAAGACAAATCTAAGTCCAGTTGCTTTGGAATCATTGTTGCCTAGAGATACTTTGATTAAAATGACAGATTTCTCTGGGTTTGAACATTAATGTAAGAACACAACTCAACAACATATAGAACATAGGTCTAGTTGTTTTTACACAGTTAACCATGGCCGATGTGTCACCGCCATAAAGGCTCCTGATTGGTTCTGCAGGTTTTATTTAAACTCTGATTGTTTCAGTCCAGTTTTAACAGGGAATGCTGGGAGATCGTCGCTGACCTGTGAGTCTATAGGAAACCAGTTACCTTCCTCTGGTGCTGGGACTGACTACAGGTGCACTTTAAAAGATCTTAAAGGAACAGTTCAGGTTAAGATTCTGAGACTCAGAGTTGTTGTAACGTTCTTTATCTCTGTATTAAGTTTAGGATGTAAACAGCCTCCATCTGACAAACACACACTTCTTCCTCTTCTTCTGTGGTTTTATAGAGAGTGAAGCAGCATGATGTGAAACATAAACCAACAGAAGACCTGAAGCTGCAGACTCCTACCTTTAGTTCACTGTTTTATGATCATGACATTTATTGAAATAATATTTGTTTAGTGAGTTGTAGTGAGTCAGTGAGGAGCAGCTTGGAGGCTGTTTGTCATAAACATGTGAAAGAAGACAGAACATGAGTTCAGACTGTCCACACGGCTCGTAACTTTTTATTATGGCGTCGACTTTCAGGCACTTTACATCAAAGCTCAGCAGTTAAAACGGGAACGTAACGGAAAAACTAATGTTTCAACATGTTTAACTCATGTTGTTTAACTCCAAAACGCTGACAGGAAGCAGACTGAAGCTCTTCCTCTTTATCTATATTAGTCAGAGTCACTGCACGTTTCAAAACACTGAAAAAATCATCAGATGTTGCTCAATCTTTAGTCACGAAACCTGAGATTTGATGTTATTATGTGTTAAACAGCAACTAAAGCTGTTCAGACTGTATTAATGTTTGTATTTATAATATTATCAGTTTGAAATATGACGTGTTTGTGCTGATCTGACAGAAACATGTCGGCCTGATTGAACCAAGAAGACAAATAAAAGATCAATAAAGCTGATCAGATGTGATGCTGTTCTCTGTTAAAGTGAATCAGCTGCAGCTTCTTTTCTCTGGTTCTGGTGTTTTACATGAGACTCTTTACATTTGATGATTTTACTGCAAAATTTAAAGTGTATTTGTTTCAAATATTAGTTATATATCTCTCAGGTTGTTGTGTATCCATGGAAATTCGAACAAGTTATATAATTATTATGGTTTTAGAATAATGAACCATCAAAAAAAAAAAGCACAACTTACCCCAAAGCAGGAGTAAAACGAGCGCTCTACTGTGAAATACTGATAGAAAAAAGACACAAAATTATACAAAGTAATTATAAAATTATCATAATTTTGAACTTTATTAATACTATCAACTCAACAAAGACAAAAACTTGTAGTTTTCAGTAAAATCATATGTTTGTGTTTTGTTGTCTAAACATCATTAAACTGAGATCAAACCTCCATTTTGACTAAAATGTTTCACAGTGACTCAAATCCTCAGTTTTACTTTGAAGTTGTTTTGTAGCTTAAACTGACTTAAATTAATATATAATAATGTCCTAAACATATCTACTTTAATTAAGAGCTCATTGATCTCTCCATGTGATTAATTAATATGAACTATTCTTTCTTAATCTGTGGTCACATGATTACTTGTCTTTATGGTTACCTGGATACAGCGTGCGGCTCATTTGACCCCGTTCTCCCCTACTGGTGATGACATCAGAGTGATTGATCCTCAAGAAGTCACGCTGACATCATCCGTTATCACCATTATCACCAGTAAACCTCCATGAATCTGACTGATTGTCTTCAGCTGTGAGTTCAGAGAAACTGCAGGATGTAAATATTCTTCGTGTTTCACACTCAAACATGAAACTCCAGAAATGATTCACATGTTTCATCAGTCGAGGATCATTTCATCCACTGTGGATCAATAAAGCAGCTCGTTACACTTCATTAATAACAAAACACCTTCAGCTGAGTAAGAAGAGAACAGAACTGATCAATAAACTAACATATTGATAAACCACATGTGTTTTATGTGCAGCAGCTCTGCGTCATGGCAACAGTCGGTCTGAGTGACGGTTCGTGTTTCTAACAGCGTCTCCAGTTTATCGGCAAACGTCAAGTTAATGATGTCAGCGGTCAGAACAAAACTTTAATGTCACAGTAACCGCTGTGAAACTGAGAGATGTCCACGTTTGTTTTTATTGGTCTGCATCTGCGTCACATGACTGTTTCTGTCACAGACTGTATAAAAACATGGACGTTGTCACCGTGATGTCACCCGTTTGGTTTCTGAAGAAGCTCAAAGCGTCGCCATCTTGGCAGTGAGTGACGCTGCCTACCTCCCAGCCAATCAAAAATGGGCAAAGAGGCCAGCTAGTGGCTGGTGGACCTGTCACTCAAAGCAGCAGCCATGACCTTCATTATACTGAACTTTACAGCTTAATAACATTTAAACAGGTGAGTTATAAAAACATTCACTTCCTGTACAGTCGTCATGAAAGGACAAATGACCACAGAGACCAAACGTGTTTATTCTGCTGTAACGTTGGCTATTTTAACATGGAGGTCTATGATTGACTTGCTTTTGGAGCCTCTAGTGGCCGTAAGAGGAACTGCAGTTTTTTGGCGTCGCAGGTTGCTGCTTGGTTTCTGTCTGCTCAGAAAAACAAAATGGCCGCCATGTGACTCTTCTGGACTTCTGAAATGTGATCGGACTGATCGGATCTGACTCTGACAGTGAGACGAGTCATTTCAAAAAACTGTATCTGCTGATTCACAGTCGTCTGTTTCACAATCTGAGTCTGTTGGGAAAAAAGCGTCACATGACTTTGTCATTACGTGGTTTGGCGGCCATGTCAGATTAGCTTCAAAGCCTGGCGCTCTTCCTGTAACCAGCTCTCTGTTCGATTCCCAGAGGAAAATAAAAATATTTTAAGAAGATGACATACATGTGTAGTGAGAAACTCGTGTGATGTTCAGTTTGTCAATTATTACACAGATTTTCTTTTCAGGCTTTGTATCGTTGCTACGGTGGTTGCTATGGACCGTTGCTATGGCTGAAACCGCGCATGAATCACTGTGTCATTATCTGAGCTGTTTTATGTAACTGACGATGATCTTTCAATAAAAAAAACACAGATTTTAGAGCCGCAGATGTGAAATGAATTTGGAGCTTTGTGATTGGCTGATCGGTTTCCTCACTGTCGACGTGTTAAAGTTTTATTTTAATGATTTCTCGTTAATGAAACTCATTTAATTACCATCGTTGTTAATTAACAGTTTTATTAAAGTAATTATGTCGAACTCTTCCTTTGAAATACTGCACAGTCAGCTTTACACACACACACACACACACACACACACACACACACACTCCATCCATCACTGTGAGTTTCCGTCCAATCAGAGCGTCCGACTTGTTTTTGGCTCCAAGTCTCTCTGAGGTT
>CM055854.1:19978779-20008779 GCA_029490765.1 Euthynnus affinis
ACAACTTTAACTTTGTAGAAATGAAAAAGGAGCTCAGTTTCATCTCTGGGGAACGCTCCCAGCTCCAGGACTGATGTCCAAATAAGGAAATGTGCGTCATGCAGCAGGTGGATGTGACTCCCCTCGTTGAAACCTGCTGATAGACGTCACAGCGGAGCAGAGGAGAGACACTGAGATACTGATGTAACCAACCTGAACGCTGTTTCCCTCAGAAAAAACTCTGACTCATCATCAGCTTTGAGTTGATATATTGAGCAAACAGCTGCTTTTATTTCCACGTCCAACAGTTACAGAGCAACATTATCGTCACTTTGATAACATCAATAATTACTCGTGGCGTTCCTCAGGGTTCTATTCTTGATCCTTTAAAGTTTCATTCTGGTTAAAACAACTTGACATGATGTTTTTATCTATTAGTTATCAGCAGAATAGTCTGTAAAAACAACTTTTTTTTCATATTATCAGCTTATAAAGTACTTGTTGCTAACATCTTAGCAAACAGTTGCTTTTATTTCCACATCCAGCAGTGACGGAGCAACATTATCCTTCATGTGGAGTCGTGTTTCAGTCCGGTCTTCTCTTTCAGCTTCTGTTTCTGCTCTCTACCAACTCCTGAGGGAAATATCTGGCTCTTTAGCTGCTAAATGCTACCAGCTAGTCTACAGCTAACTGTGTCTGTGTGAGCAGGTAGTGTACAGCGGCTTTTTACAGCTTCTTCTCTCTGAAAACGACGCTATGAGAGCCGCTGAGAGTGAACCAGAACAGTAAAGTTGCAGCCGGACAAATAAACAATGAGCTGAAACTCACTATAAAGCTCCGTAAAGCTGCAGAGGAGCTGCAGAGTCTCTGATGATTCTCTGCAGGTTCATCACTACCAGACAATAACACATCACACACTGACACATCAGACTGAGGATAGAAATATATGCACTCCTGATTCAGTGAGTCACTCGTTTAAAGCTACTCAGTATTCAGTAAGAACTGGTGGATTTATGATCAGCTGGTGAAACTTCACCGTCTTCTGAAAGAAGAAAAGTCAATTCAGTTTTATTTATGTAGAGCAAATGACAGCAGAAGTTATCTCAGGTCTAGACTGAAGTCTAATTTACAGAGACACAACATTCCTCCATCAGCAGCAGCAGAAACTTCACTTTAACAGGAAGAAACCTCAAACAGAACCGACTCCAGGTGGTCTTGAGTCTTCCTGAGGTCTGAACTATGAAGCAGGATTCAGGGTTAATGAGGTCACTTCTGGGACAGATCACCTGCTGCCATGGATGTATACCGGACCGAAAATGGCACCAGTTCAGTCCGTTAGGAACCGCTCAGCCCACTGCACATGCTCAGTAGTGTTTCCCTCACTGGCCCGCTCAGCCAATAGATTTTATATTGTGATGATGTCACAGACTTTTAAATCATTTTCGTCGGCTTGAGGAAAGTTTTACAAACATCAAACCTCCACGGATCAAAAGTTGAGAATAGATGTTCGTAGTTTGAGGCGTCCAGTCACCAGTTTTACAGGCGTCTCTTCTGCAGTGGTGGATTATGGGGTAAACACTGTAAAACCACCAGTAACCACTGGGAGAAAATACAATGTACATGTATTTTTATAGATGAGTATAAACATTTTATTGTTCCGTGTTTCTGGTTTTAAATCAGAGAGATCTTTTACAACGCATGTTTTTTTTAAGTTGATTTTCTCCTCACTGTTAATTAATAATTATTTTCACACTCTTTGCTTCAGCAGCAGAAACAGTCTGAGTTACTTTAAGTTTGTTATGTAACATATTCAGATGGTTTCTAAACAGTAAAAACACTTCAGTCATAAACAATCATTCCTACATGTGTTTGATTGATTTATGATTACAGGCTTGTTTACATTTCATTTCTTGGTTTGACTGTTTCATCTCAGATCAGATGAAGAACTTCATTCATCGTTCTGATGACGTCGCTGTTAAACCAGCGCTGCTTGATAACAGCTTCATACTTCTGGTTATCTGTTTTGGTTCAGATCCTCCCAAACTACAAATAAAACCCTTGTTATAAAATAAACAGCTGTTTCACACATCGCTCTCATGTCAGAGTCGCTGGTCCTCAGTGGGAGATGAAACAGTCTGTCAGATGAACATAAACCAGCAGCTCAAACATGTTTCACTGGAACGTTTTATTATCTCAGTCTTCATGTCTAGATATGCTGTGAGAGAGATTCTTCTCATGTCAGATCAGTTTATAAAACTATTTCCAAACACAATAATCGTCTTTATTTGACGTTTTCATTGAAGACAGCTGCGGGATGAAAACATGAATCTACAGATTTACACACAGACAGAATCAAACATGTTGGACTGATGTAAAAGACTCAATATTCTCCAGAACAAAGTCTGAAAAAACACTGGAGTTAAAAAAACAGCAAAATCAGCCCATGTTGATCTTTTAGATAAATTTATTCTCAGGCCGACAAACTGCTGATACTGATCTCTGCTCATAAAGAACACGTGATGTGATCAGAAGAACAACAAGCTTTTAAAATACAACACATTGTTAAAGATGAAACCAGTGGTTTCCAACCTTTTTGTCTTTTGACGTCTTACAAAAAGCAGTGTGTAGTCGGGGTCACATTTCACATGTCTATGAGTTGTTAACAGCTCCACCAAATAGTGATTTTTCCCTCTAAACTTCTCACATGCTTTCATTTCAATAAATGTTCAAATGATCCAATATTTCAGCAAAAATCAAAGATATCACAACATTGTTTTTTCTTCTTTCCTCTCCCATTAATCATTTCACGACCCCTCAGATTTATCTGCTGACCCTTTGGAGGGACCCGACCCCTAGGTTGGGAACCAGTGGACTAAACTAGCTAACTGTATATAAAGTAGTGTAAACTAGCTCCACCTCCAGCAGCTACAACAGTAACATGCACACAGCAGCTTCACTCCTGAATCCTGCAGCTTGTTTCCACTCAGATCCAGCTCTCTCAGATGGGAGGGGTTGGACTTCAGAGCTGAGGCCAGAGAAGCACAGCTGATCTCTGACAAACTGCAGTCACCAAAGGATAAAATATGCACATAAAATGTCATTTATAGTCCAACATCAATGAGTTTTTCCCTAAAATGAGCAGAGTGACTTTGTCATTGTGTTATTGTGGATCATCATAATGTCAGCCTTCTACTGTCAAATCTGTAATTGGAGGATCAATGTGAAATCAGACATCTTGGACTAGAACTTTGTATCAGAACTTTGTTTTTTTCTTCTTTCCTCTCCCATTACAGAGGGACCAAACCATTACTTTTACTGCAATACTTATAATATTTATGTACTTGAGTCATTTACAAGCTGGATTGTTGTATTTATTTATTTCTTTTGCAGGTTTTGGTGTTTGTCCAGAGTCTGAGTTTGAGTTTCTGGTTCTGACTGTTTTAGTTTCTTCTTGTTTGTCCAGCAGATATATTTTTGATAATTATTAATGTGAAGAAGCTGCAGAGCGACGATCATTCGTTAAGACTTTAACACCAAAACAAACTTTAAAATCCATCAGTGTTGCAGCCTGAGAGAGAAACTCTCTGCTTCCTTATTAGAACATTTTTTAAACTTTCTTCTCCTCCAGTAGAGGAGCATTAACGCCTGTCAGGACTTACACTACACCTGCATCCGTGATGGATCGTCTCTCTGCTGCAGGCTGACTTTGACAGATATGAAGTGAAACTAAAGCTGTAAATCCATCTGAGCGCTGATGGACGATTCATCTGAGTTTAAAGGGTTAAATAATAAAGAAGCAGCAGCAGGACGACGGACAGACAGCGTGTTCTGGCTCCCAGCCGGCCTTCTGGGTGGAAAACTCCCTCCTCTCCTCTTCCTCCCTCGCTCTCCTCCATCCATCAGCGGTGAAACTCCCACCAGCTGAATGAGCGGCTGCTGCTCGCCGCCGCCATAACTCAGCTCCAGCTGGAGCGGAGGAGGACAAACTGCACCCGAGAGGGAACACAACAAATAACTTTTACTTTCAGAGTTTATTCACACGGTGCTCTGTGCAGATTTAAAGTGCTGCTATTGTGGAGAACAATAAAAGTGATCTCTGGGACGGATCAGGTGATGCTGGAGCCTCCCGCGCTTTAAACTCACACCTGTTCCAGATGTTATCGGCCCATTAAACAGCCATTAATCAGCTGTTATTACCTGTATAAGGCTGCAGCGGGGCAGACTGATCCACCAGTAGGAGCAGATCAACCCACTGGGACAGAATGATCATGTTTGATGATGTAACGGCGCCACGGTTTGAGTTTGAGTTCAAACCATCACCTGAAAACATCTCAACTGTCATTTTTTTCTCATCTAACCACTGATCTTGCCGTCCGCCAACCTCCATCTGAACTACATCACTTCCTGTCACGTTATTATTAAAGTTTGCTGTGGTGGAAATTAGCTCACTGACACAGAGCAGAAGAAACGGAAACACTTTATGGCGTCAGATCAAACATCTGGTAAACAAAAGGCAGGAAAGACACACAGCTGGCATCTTGTGGATCAACTCTCTACACAAATGTGTATTTTCTCCTTCACCTACAGCTGAGAGCAGAGCCGTCCTCAGATCTGATAACATACAGAGTGGGTGTTAAGTTACTGACCTTTGGAAATTTGCAGCTGCAGAGCGAGCGGCGTTGAGGTTGTACTCGTTACTACGTCACACCAGAGAGTCAAAGCAGATCAGCAGGAAGCTCAGATGAAGGTGACGCCGGGGCGTTTCTTCTACACTTGGGTCTCATATTCTCATTTGTCCAGGTCATAGTTATTTCTTAAAAACTTCATACACTTCTTTTGGGCCTTTAACCGTGTTTAACGTGGGTCCACTTCTCTTCATCATCTACCTCCTTCCCCTTGGCACTCTCCTCCGTCACCATGGGATCCATTTCCACTGTTACGCCGACGACACACAGGTCTACATCTCATCAAAACCCACCACTTCAACCCCCCCCCACCTCCCTCATCACCTGCCTCGACGACATCCGGAGCTGGATGAGCAGGAACTTTTTGAAACTGAACGGCAATAAAACCGAGGCCCTGCTCATCGGCTCCAAATCAAACATCACTAAACTTCAAAGCACCCCAGTTCCACCCATCATCATCGACGGTTTCCCCGTACCCTTTGCCCCCCAAGTCAAGAGCCTCGGCGTTATCCTGGACAGCACCCTCTCATTTGCACCACATATTCAAAACATCACCCGGACTGCATTTTTCCACCTTCGCAACATCTCCAGACTCCGCCCATCACTTTCTCAATCCAGCACTGAAATCCTGGTTCATTCTTTTGTCACATCCCGCATTGATTACTGCAACGCACTTCTCACTGGACTTCCAAACAAACTCATTAACAAACTGCAAATGATTCAAAACTCGGCTGCCCGGATCATCACCCGCACTAAATCATCCGACCACATCACCCCTGTCCTCATCCACCTTCACTGGCTCCCTGTTCAACAACGCATCCAATACAAAAACCTCCTCCTCACCTATAAAGCTCTTCATAACTCAGCTCCAACCTACCTCCGTGACCTCCTCCAGGAATACACTCCCTCTCGCACCCTCCGTTCATCCTCTACTGGACTCCTATCCACTCCCACATCTCGCCTCAGTACCATGGGTGCCCGAGCCTTCAGCTGCTCAGCACCCAGGCTCTGGAACTCTCTCCCCCCACACATAAGACAGTCAGACTCTATCACCTCATTTAAAACACACCTCAAAACTCACCTGTTCAAACTTGCTTACACACTATAATCGGACTTCACTTATCTCACTTGTTTGCTCTCTTTCTTTTTTGTATATATTGATGTGTGTTTTCTTTCTTTTATTTATCTATTTTTATTTATTGATGCTCTTGTTGATTTTATATCTTGTAAGGTGACCTTGAGTGTCATGAAAGGCGCCTCCAAATAAAATGTATTATTATTATTATTATTAACAAGTAGCAGACAACCACAAACAGCAGAAGATGAACCTTTTAAATATCTTGACATGTTGAGTCTTTAGATTGTTTAAAATGTGTTTGTGTGGCTGAAGGTGAAGCTGTGAAAGAAGCTGAAGTCTCCCTGCAGGTTATAAAGCCTCCGCTCTGGTCTTAAAGAGCTGGAAATGTAGAAAAACGATAAAGCTGATGTTCCTCCTCTGTCTTTTTTGAAGTTATTTGAAGTTGTTTGAAATGTTGATATTGGCAGCTACAGAGCAGTGTTGAGTTAGTGCTTGTTACTACGTCACACCAGAAAGTCTGTAAGTGGTTGTTAGTTCTGTTTCATCTTCAAACTGTGGCTGAAGTTTTAAAACACACTTTCTTTCTGTCACTCAGTTAAAGGAATATAATATATCTATGCTAAAGCTAAGCTAACGACCTCCAGCTACCTTGTAAGGAAACTTAAACACAATCTCACCGTTCATTCAGGATCAGACATTATAATATGTCTTACAGCTGCAGACATTACTGCAGGTAAACATGCTGCTGCTTTCATTATCTCCTGCTCTGATTGGCTGGGGGTGAAGGTGGGGGTCAAACCTCCAGCCAATCAGAGCAGGAGCTCAATAATAATGTAGATTTTATGTAATTATCTTCAGAAACAGCTGTAAGGGAAGATGGATGTTTAAAATAGTCTCAGTATCTCCTAAAAACAACCTTCACTGTGTGATGTTTTAATAAAGAGTTCATCTGGGTTTGATACAGAAATGAAGGTTTAACAGATCAGTTCATGTGTTTTTACTTTGAATGTGTAGAAGAAGAACATTTGGATCCAACAGTAGAAACAAATCACTGTCGACGTCATCTCTGAAAACTATAAACCTAAAATATTTCTGGCGTCTTCCTGATAAATCAGATCATTTTCAGTGTTTCTGTCTCGGCAGCATCGCTCACTGAAAGTTGTAATTTCAGGAATGTTTGGAGCTGAAATTTTAAAGGGACATGCTGCCATTTTTAGCTCAGCAGTTAATAACTCAGGGTGGCAGCGCGGAGGGAAGACGTCTGCACTCGTCCGTGCTGACGTTTTAATGTTCATTCCACATTTTCTGGTTCTGCAGCGCTGAACAACAACAACGTGTTCCCAGCTTCATCAGCAAAGACTTTGAGTTCAAAGATAAATCATTCTGTCTTATACAAACCCCGAACTGATCCTGCGGCTGCTCCTTCTATGGAAACTAGTTTCTCTGAGGTCAGAGGTCGCAGGAATATATTAGAAACTTCTGTCCCAACACACTGAAGTGTTTCTGAGTGTTTCCAACAGGCCCTGATGCCAGTTTGGAGCTTCAGTCTGTCCGGATCAGACAGAGAAGTCGATTCAATAAGTTTCTGTCATAAAAACACCTGAGTGAAAACAACCATCTACAGCAGCACTTCACAAATGTTTTACATGTATTTCACCACTGAACAACTGAGGAAACAGAGACACGTTGTCAGTGTTTTATATTATATTCAATATATAACTAAAGCAGTGCAACAAAACAATCAATATCTGTACAATAAACCCAGTTAGTGAGCTTAATACTTGCAGGAAGTTAATGTGAAAACAGCAATTTGGATTAAATCTACGAATATAAGCAACTATCCAACAGTTTTCAAACCCAGAGAAATCTGTCATTTTAATCAAAGTAACGTTTCATTTGGTGGCCTGTCAATGGCGTCATACCTCCTCTACCAAAGAGCCACAACAACACAACGACAAAGTCCCTCTGCTCATTTTAGAGAAAAGTTCATTGATGATTGAACTTCACATTTAAAACCTGAACACACACACATATATAAAAAGATTTTTATCTACTTATTGATTAACTGCAGTTTGTCAGAGATCAGCTGTGCTTCTCTGGCCTCAGCTCTGAAGTCCAACCCCTCCCATCTGAGAGAGCTGGATCTGATTAATAGTTTTCAGTCGGCAGCAGAGAATTCACCACTTTTAAAGCTTGCATGCGTCGGCGCCGTGTTTGTCCGCTACAATGGCGTCTAGCAAAGAGTAACTTACACACATACAAGATAATACATGGGCTTTGTTGTGCTTGTTCCACACAGACTGTTAGAAATGGACTTTTATTCAGTTTGAAGCCACATTTTCATGATAAATTTAGCTGGTTTTTAACTTTCTGATGATTCTCCAAACAACCTTTTTCTTTATTTTAATAATACAAACTATTAACAGAACAAATAAAAACATGTTGACTTTGTTTTTTACTGATAAACATGATTTCAGTTAAACTTTAGTGTTTCCTGTCTGAGTGAATAAACAATGACATCATAGGTCATGTGACTTAAAACATCAGCTCTGTTTGGAGCTTTGATGATGATGATGATGAGGAGGAGGAGACTGTAACCTTCCTCACATCAACACATGAAACTGACAGAAACATCAGTAACACTTATTTTACAGGCTCTTTGATTTTATATTAATTTCATGGGAAGTTTTGGTGCAATTTAGTAAAAATTATAATAAAAAACATAAATAAGTTGGTTTAGTTTGTCACTACAGACTCATTATAAATATGTTCATACATAGTTCTTAATAAATTAGACTCTTAACAGACAGAAATTACAGTTTTTTACAGTAGTTTTGTGTCAAACAATTTATTAGCATCAGATTCTTTCTTTAAAAGTCTATAAGAAACATTTTAATATTCTGGTATTTCTACAACAACAACATATGAAGCTAAATAATAATAATAATAATGAGACTACAATAAAATAATCATTAAATACCTTCAAATTACTGCGAAAATTACCTGGTAAATATATAACACAGCAGAGGATGGAGACAAACATTCAATTGTGTTAAATTTAGACAGAAACTCATCTAAATGTTTATGTTAATGTTCATTTACAGACGTTTGCAGCAGAAATCTGTTTTTATTTAGATGTAAACAAACATTTTACATCAGTTTCATGACTCAGAGGCTCAAACATCCCATCCACTGGCTGCGGTTGCCATGGCGATCAGTATTTCCTGCAGGGCCTAAAGGTTGTTTTCAGTCGAATTAAGTTGAAACGTCTCGTTTTACGGCTCATTTCTGCTTTTCTGCCGTGAAGTCAAACATCATTCATCAAAAGTAATCTGTGGACAGCCGGAGGATTGGAGAAGCAGCGAACATCCTTCAACAACAATCATCTGGTCACACATGAAATACTCTGCTGTGATTGGACGGAGAGCTCCGGAGAGACGCCGCCGTCCACAAACTGATGACTGAGCAGAGCTGTACGGAAGACGATTACTGCCAGGAGAAAAAAAACAAGATGGGATTAACGTCTTATTATGCAAAACATGAAACTACTAAAGCAGGAAATGAGCTTTGATTTCCTCTGCTGAGTGAAAGCAGCAGGAATCTGTTACAGCGTCGATCAGAGACGTTCAGACCTGCAACTAACTATCAATTCATCTATTGATCGCTTCCTGGATTAGTTGATTAGTTGTTTTATATATAAAATGTCAGAAAAAGGTGAAAAATGTGGATCAATATTTCATTTTACTGTCATAAAGAAGAAGAAGCTGGAATCAGAGAATCTGCAGTTTTTTCTTAAAGATTCAAAATGATTAATTGATTATCTGATTAGTTGGTGTTTAATTTAATTGATGAAGACAAATCAATTAATCAACTAATCAAGTGACGTCACTGTCAAGGTGATTTATAATCATATCAACTTGATAATGTTGGGATTGTATGTTCTGACCACCAGTTTTTAATTATTTTAACTTTTTTCTGTCAGTTTGGCAGACGGCTGTAAATACTACAATACCCATGATCCTCTGCTGTTACTATGGAGACAAAGTCAGAGCAGCAGAGAATTCAAAACGCTTCGCTGATCATTTTAATGACAAATAAAATCATTAAGATTATGCAGGAAAACAGGAATTCAACTTATAAAGCTACTTTTAGTGGCACATTTGAGCTTCCATATTTATATCTGCGTTTTTATTCTTAGTATGTAAAAAATGTGACTTTATTAGGATTGTTTTATAATTTAGAGTTATTATCTCATAATTTTGACTCATCATGAGTGTTTTTGTTTCATCAGGTAGAACGTCTCGTGTGTTTTTTCTTGTTTTGGCAGAAGTCGTCCTCCATATAACACAGATAACTGATGTTTTTGTCCAACATTTCATCCAACTTAAGTGCCGCTTCTGCTGCGCATTTTTATGGATCAGATTTCTTCTATTTTTTCCTGACAGAACATAAACCAGCGCGCTCAGAGACATGAACCAGCCCCAGAGGCTCATGGGAGAAAAAAGCGCTCCTCTGGGAAAACTGCGATGAGCGTTTGACGAGAAATAAAATGTGAGCAGAGCCGAGTTGAGTTTGTTCCCGGGCTCTGAAGGCCTCATTGTGTCGGCGGCGTCCTGCCTGCTCGCCGCCGACAGGAAGCTTCAGTCAGCAGATATTATTCCTGCTGCTCAATAACAGGCGGCGAAGCCACAATGAGACACTTAATTTAGCTTCTGACTCAAACACAGAGGACGCTCAGTAACATGATGTCATCAAACTGTTCAGTGTTTTTCTCCTCAAGACACAAACACACAGTTTAAACCTCTGAAGCTTCAAATCTGCTCTGATGGTTAAAGCTGGGCTGTGTTCATATTATTCACTATATTTATATATTTATATTTATGAAGGAGGATCCAGTACGTCGTCTGTCACATCCAGTAGTTCCTGATACTTTCTGTCTAATCTGACCCACAATCCTTTGCTGCAGAAGATCCGGAAGAACAGCGAGAAGATCGTCTGACATGACGGATAGAACTTCAACTAACGAAAATGTAAATCAGCTGAGAAATGACTCGACTCACTGTCATAACAACAACAACAACAAACAACAAACTGCAGTCGTCTGTGTGCTGTTTGTTTGTTTGTTGTTTGTTTTCATTTTAATGTTGGAGCAGCTGGAGGTCAATGAAGATGATGATAATCAGAAGTTAAATCATTAAAATGATGAAACATGTGAATCAACATGATTAATATGAATTATCGATCATTTTAAATCATTTTAATCTTAAAACTTTGATCTCAGATTTTTTTATCATTAACGTTTTATTTTATTTTCCAGCTTCGAGTTTTTATTCCAGTAGAATATAAACATAGAGGCTGCAGATGTGAAGAATATGAGTTTGGTTGTCAGAAAATATGAAAACAAGGATACAGAATATAGATTAGTGTCATCTGTTGTGAGTCACAGCTGTGAGACGGTGGCTGCCATGGCGACGTCGGGGTCATGGGAAGGAGCTTAATGCAGATTTCAAATAAACTCAGATAATCTGGTGTGTTTGTAGTTTGGATTAAAGGAAGGATTCAAGAATTCAGTCAGAAAATAAAGAAGTTGAGAGCTGCTGATGATGTTTGGAGCTTTTTCTTCACTTTTATTGTGACGATGCGACTTTAAATCAACCTGCAGAAGAAGAACCAGAGCGCCGTCCAAATCTTTATTTATCCAGCGTTTGCTGACAGAGCGTTGGCTCCTTTTCAGAAGAGCCCTGCAGATAATATTGAACAGATGATAGTGCCAAACACACACACACACACACACACACACACACACTCTTTGAACACCTCCAGCTCGTTCATGACGAGGCTGAAAAATAAGCTGGAAGCTGCTATCAGCAACGCTCTCTGAGGGGTAAACAAACAGTCCACAACACACACACACACACACACAGACACACACACACACACACACACACACACACACACACACACACACACACACAGTGAGTCAGTTTTATGCGTCTGTGCAACTTTAGACCCTCGAAACGGATTAAACAGGAAGAGAAACGGAGACAGGAATAATAAAATATAAAACAGAATGATAAAACTATTAAATTCAACTTTTTTTGCTCGTCTATTAATCATTGTGAGTCATTTTAAGAAGAAAGAAATATTTTAAATGTGAATATTTCTGGTTTCTTTCGTCTTTATGACAGTAGACTGAATATTTTTCATCATTTTCTGACCTTTTATGGATCAAACAGCTGATTAGTTCATTATGAAAATAACTGTTGGATGTCTGATGTTGATAAATTAAAGTGTAATTATATAATATGAAGCAAATATTGAAGTGTAATCAGTTCAAAATGTGTAAAAACAGTAAATAATGATGAATGTGATTATTTATGATCAACAGAATAATAATCAGTAAATTTTTTGATGATCAGATCATCGTTATCAGCTGATTTTATCTCTGGAGCTTCAGGAAAGTGATAATAATAATAATAATAATAATAATAATAATAATAATAATAATAATAATAATAATAACTGGCTGCATTTCCAGAGGAGGGATTGTAAATAAAAATAGTGACTTCCTGTAGCGCCACCATGAGGTAAACATCTCAACAACTACTGGATTCAAGAGAACTTTGAAGAAGATCTGAAAGATCTCCAGCGTTTCATCTATTACAGTAAAAATAAAGCAGGTGAAGTCTTTAAAAACAAAGACATTAATCTTCTTAAAGGACTCATATTCCATCTGCAGCCTCTATGTTTATATTCTAATGGAACAAAAACTCCTTATCTATCTTCTGCTGGTCCTTTATGCAGCCCCTCAGTTCAGCCTCTGTCTGAAACAGGCCCCGCCTCCTGATGAGCCCGCTCTGTTCTGATTGGTCAGCTTTCAGGAAGCTTCCTCCGGCTCCGGAGGCTACGTAAATAAACTATAGTAGCAGGATTTCACTTCTTTTTCTCCTTCTTTACTCCAAATGTCAACCACACATGGCAACCACATAGCAACCATATGGCAACCACATAGCAACCACATGGCAGCCACATAGTAACCACATGGTAACCACATGGCAATCACATAGCAACCACATAGCAACCACATGGCAACCACACTGCAACTACATGGTAACCACATGGCAATCACATGGCAACCACATAGCAACCATGTGGCAACTGATAGTAACCACATGGCAACCACATAGCAACCGCATGGTAACCACATGGCAATCACATAGCAACCACATAGCAACCACATGGCAACCACACGGCAACTACATGGCAACCACATAGTAACCACATGGCAACTACATGGCAACCATGTTACATGACATTGGACAGCCTCAGACTACCCAGATCATCACAGCAACCAGCTAACAGTCATCTAGTAAACACTCTCCTACAGTACATTAAACACACCCTCACCCAGCTACAGTGCCACCCAAACACCTAGTTAAACCACCACAGTCACCGTGGCAACCATTCAGATTATTAGCAGTTACTCTGAGCTTTTCTCAGCACAGAAAACATTTCCATCAATACAGTTGAATTAATTAGAGAACTTGATGAATAAAAACACAAAATGGAAAGATGAACACAGTCGAAGCTTGTTGATGCTTTCACTTGTTTTAAAGGAGATCAAAGTCTCAATAAGAGACTAAACGGATCAATAATTGACTGAGAGGTCTGGAAAATGAAATGATGTGCAAAGACCCAGAGGAGCAGAGGTTAACAGTAGAATAAACTCCTCGTCTCTATCTGCTGATGTTTTTCCCATCATCCTCCTCTCCTTATCCGTCTGTCTGGAATTTAAAAGCTCGACTCACATTCTTCGTCTGAGAGCTGCGACATAAAGAATAAAGAACGACTCCGTCATGTTTTTTTTAATTTTTTTATTACACCATTCAAGAATTTTCCTTTCCAGGCTGCATCTTCATGTTAGAAAATAGTTAGTAAACCAACAAAGCCACATCCTGACAGGCCGGGTTTATGTTTTCCATATGTGGACCTGCGTTGGCTGCAGCATTGTGTGTGATATATATCTGATTCCTCTGTGCCGTGGAGCTCCATTGTTGTTGAGAAACCATTAGAAATGAGTCACACCGCTGCTCTGGGTGACAAGTTCCTTCATCACCGTTAACACGCACACAAACACACACCGTCCTGCTGCCAGAAACACTCGGCACAGCACCGCATGTGGATCCATACACCGCTGAAAATAGTCCCAGACAAATACAAATACACATTCCTGCTGTTTGATTGGTTTGTTTGTTTCAGGAAATCTTCAGGACTTCTTAAACATGAAACTATATATTCATCAGGAGTTTTTAAGGGTCTTCAGTGAGAGACAGGAGGAGGAAAGTAGTGACAACAGACACCAACTAAACTTTATATTCAGCAGATATTGACTCAAAACAGGAACTGCTGCCAACTTCCTGACCAACGTTTGGTTCTGATGTGGTGTCTAGTTTCAAGATGAAACTCATAGACTGTAAATGATATGGACGTAGTTACTGTGACATCACCTGTTGGTTTGCCAACAGCCTCGAGTGCAGCCATGTTTGATTTTTGGAGCCAGAAGTGACCATATTTGGATGAGAGGGTGCTAGCGTGGTTAGCATCTATTGCTAACAGTCATAATGCTAAGCATAATTTATCTGTGAGGTATTTTGAAAGATCTCCAGTAGGAACTAATGAGCTTTGAGCTGAGTGCCACCGTGTTTTCAATTTTCCCACAAAAAACTGGAGTGTAAATTAGCAAAAAGACATTTTTATACTTGGCTGAGGCCGTAACCTTCCTCATTACAACACGAGCATGTTTTCCATCGTTTGAGCTTCTTTTAATGCCGTCATCTCTTCTTCTGCAACGGTTTAATGGTTTAACCAGAGAGTTAGCACCACCTCTACTATACATGAAGCTAATATTCACACAGCACAACGTATTATTTAACAATATTCTGGGAATTCAAGCTTAAATTTGTGCTACTCTCGGATGGAAAAGCTGACTATTTTTAGTTTGGCTCTGCAGACATAGATGTAGAATCACAAAGAAAAACACCAGACACGTCTCTTAAGACAGATAAAAAAAATCCAGATTAATCTTGCACACATATTGTTTACTGAGCAGAAGACAGACTGTTTTAAAGATCTCTCATAGATTCGTCACAATGACCAGCTGTGTTTTCTAAAGTAAGACGTTCGTTTATTCTAGAGGAAAACTTTGAATCGCCTCAAATAAAAAGCAGCAACTCCCCTCGAGGATCAAACCCGGAGCGAAAACTGTCTCCGCCCACCTGTAGATCTGCCCTCTGATTGGCCCGTCACTCTTTCCACCAAACAGCACATCAACGAGGTTATTGTTGCTCCGCTGCCAACGGCGTGGTGCACATTTATAACTGGTCTGAAAATAGATCACACACACACACACACACACACACTCCCAGCAGGCTACTTTTATCACCTGAAACTGGGCGACCTTGGCTGGGAATCCTATAACACACACACACACACACACACACACACAGTATGTTTCCATCACTTCAGGGGACGTTACATCACCTTACTTTAACATAACCTTAAACTAACCTTAACTTTAAACCAAGTTTTCACCCTAAAATTAATGATTTACATTAAGGGGACTTTTTTCCCATAAGGGGGGCGAGTCCCCATAACATATAATGTCTGGAATACACACACACACACACACACACAGTACGTTTCCATCACTTCAGGGGACGTTACATTAACTTACATTACTTTCCTGGAGACTAACCCTAACCTGAAAATAACCCTAAACTAACCTTAAAATAACCCTAAACTAACCTTAAACTAAACTTTAACTAACCTGAATATAACCTTAAACTAACCATAAACTAACCATAAACTAACCTTTAACCAACCTTAAACTAACCCTAACCCTAAACTAACCCTAACCCTAACCCTTAAATTAACCTTAAACTAACCTTAACTTCAGTCTTCAGCATAAATGAGTGATTTTGGGGGGTGAGTCCCCACAACATGATGAATATCTGAAACACACACACACACACACACACACACACACACACACACACACAGACCATGGTCACTTTTGGGGACATTACATAGACCTCCATTCTTTTCCTAAAGACTCACTCTAACCAGAACAACTGACCCAAAAATCAATGTTTAACCAACCGGGGACACATCTTTGGGTTAACTGTCCCCAGTTCGACAGGTTGTCGCTAATTAACTGGTCTTTAGTCTGATATTCGTCCCCTAAAGTAGCCTATGACAGACCACACACTCAGTAAAGCTGATAACCTCATCATTTAATTGAATAATTGAGTAACTTTAATTGATTTTACTGGGAGGGTTTGACTCAAACAGGGTTCATTTAAAGGGCATCAGTCATTTAACGCACTTTAAATCAGTTTAATTTCTTTCAGTTTCTTCTAGACTTTACAAATGTTATCGGACTGAATTCTGACAGTGAAACAAGTCATTTCGTGGAGGTTGTGTGACGCTCAAAACAATTTTTCCACTGTTCGGTCCGGCAGTCCGGATTTAAGGCTCAAACGCAGTGAAAGCGATAACTGACTCGAGTCATGTGACGCTTCTGTTGTTCTTTGTATTAGTTGGATGAAATTCAGAGGAGGAAAATCAATCCACAGTAAATCATCTGTTGAGTGTTTGATGGTTGTTTATTTCTGTTTTATAAAGTCACCGTAGCTTTGTTTTCTCTACCGCAGCTCCCTCTCCTCACTCGACAACAGCTTTGGTCGCTGTGTCCTTATTTGATGCTCCAAGACCCAAACAAGTGGAACAAGTGGGAGTAAAGGTGTTGAGGCGGTTCAGAACGAACTGCGTCAGACGCTTTCAGTGCGTTTAGGCCTTCAGACTTCAATTGACGCTTCCAGTCCTTTCAGCTCTGAGGTCTAAAACAAACAAATAAGCATATCTTCTCTTCTAACTCTCACAATTATCACTGTCCTTATACAGTTCAGATGCTTGCAGTGAGTGAACTTTAACTGTGAATTTACCTTTATTACCATCACAAATCAATTTATCACCGACGCTTCATTTCCTTTCATCGTTCGAACTTCGACACTCGAACCAATGCTACAGAACAAGTTCAGGAGTATAAAAACCAGAGAGACGTTTCATCTGCTCTCAGCTCTCACACTTAAAACTGACACTTCAACTTCATTCAGTACACTTCAGCAGACACTGTCCTGCATTAGAGTAGAGGTTTGAGGTACTGGTACTTGGAGTGAAGAGGATTTCACTTGTGTGGTGACGTCTGGTAAAATGGGACAAAAGATGTTTTAGTAAATCTTGAGCTCTTTAAATATTAACAGCCAATCACCAAACACGTCCTTTACATGAAACAATCATTTTGATTGGTCTGAGGAAACTAAGATGGGTGGAGCAAATGTTTTTTTTTTTTTAAATGTTGCTGGTTGGAGAACTTTTAAGGCGGCCATGTTGCAGGTTGACTTTCTCTTTTTGGTTATATGAGCACTGAAGTTAAAACAATGAGGCCGTAACATCAAAAATGATTGCAGGATGTTTAATCTTATTAACTGTTTGACTTTTTTTTACAACACACTTAACTTTTTATGGGAAGAGTTTAAAGTGGCTGTCCCATTTTAAATGAATGAATGAAGCTAAAATGGGAGCAGGTGCCATTAAATCAGGTGTTACTATACTGTATACTACATTGCGTGCCACTCTGCCATGTTACTGATATTTTTAGCATTTTTGTCACGTTGTCACAAGTCCATGTGAGCCACAGCAGTCCAGAATTAGCAATCACTGCTACACACATGCACATAATATGAGTGTTCGTGCATGTATGTAGACTCTCTCACATTCTGGTGGGGGAGGGAAATATAGTTTGGAAGAGAATATTAATATTGTAGACAATAATGCACCCAGGAAACAGAGAGGGAGGGTGGAAAGAATGAAGGGTGTGATAAATGATTATAAAAAAGATGCTGGAGACAGGACAGAGGCCAAAACTTAAGATTTTTTGGCAAGGGCATGGAATGTGCCAGAGTCAACATTACAGAGGCGAGTGGAGGGGAAAATAAGTGACACAGAATAAGCAACCAGTAGGAAACCCTATCTACCTGAAAGCAGCTGGAAACGCTCTCACAAACAGGCTTGCCTTCAACCCAGAAGGACATCCAGAAGCTGGCACCCGATGATGGCAAAGCAAATGGAACACTGTGGTTTCTCTGAGGTGACGGGAGCCGCCGGGATCTGCTGGATCCGAAATGTCAAGAGGAGAAAACCCCTGACCTCAACATGAAGAAACCCGAAGCCGCAGCAGGGAGCTGCAACGGCGAAGCGTGAAGCTGTTGACAAGTGGTTTCGGCAGTACAAGGCTCTCCTCCATGACCTGCAAATCACAGATGTGCCTCTGGAATAGCACTGAATCTGAGGCTGAGAGACTAGTTCTGCTCCATGCGGGTGGTAAACCAGAGACAGCGACAGTCCTCGCCGCTTTCATCGTTAAAGGTTGAGAATGAGTGGATAGATAACGGCTGGGTTAGTGTTCACGGAGATGACGCCATGCCTCACAGTCTCTTCGAAGGCCAAAACACGACACGACACGCGTGTTGAAACCATCTGATAAGAGAGACGCAAACATAACTGGTATAAAGTGGACCAGAGGGACTACAGCTGCCGAAATCTGACTTCTTCAAACTCTTCAGGGAGACGGCGACCACAGAAATGCGCAAGCTGGATTCAGGGCAACAGGAATTTTCCCCTCCATGAATGAACATCTAATCCCTGAAAGCAACGGAGAGAGAGATCTGCCACCCAGACCGCCTGCAGCAGATGGTCCTGATCAACAAACTGAAGAGGGCCCAACTTTCTGCACCATGGATGCTGAGATAGAGATTAGATCTTGAGAGTGTTGATTAGTCACAAGCGGCGAAAAATGAAGCTTTAAACCTGCGTTCTCTCTGCCGGCCAGCAGGGGGCGACTACTTCTCTCTGATTTATTATCTCAGTAAACTGTTTCCTGATGAGTTTCTGCTCTCAGTCGCTAGTTTACAGTCTTCTTCAACACAGCATGATGTTCATTTAGTGAATTATGTTCCTATTTCATTTAAATCTGATGATAAAGCAGTGTATGCTTTAGGGGGCGTGGCTATCCTGTGATTGACAAGTCGCTACCATGGCGACAGTGTTGCTTACGTGGCGTAACCATGGCGTTTAGGCATAGCCGCTGCTATTTCACAGCATGTTTTCACTTCATTAAAGTTAATTGTAACATTGTGGTCGCCTAAAAAAAGTTCACTGTTTGGTTTTAATAAAAGACCACCCTCTCGTCCAAATATGGTCGCTTCTGGCTCCAAATATCAAATATGCTGACGGTCAAATCGCTACGCTCCAGGTTTCAAAATGGCTGTTCGTAAACCAACGGGTAACGTCATGGCGACCAAGTCCATATTTATTTTACAGTCTATGATCAGTCTTCTACCTTTGAGGTCAGTAGTCAGACAGTCATAAAGGCCGACACGGTGACATCAGAGATCACGTCAATAATCACGTCATGTCTTTCGTCTAGAATATGAACTGCTATTATTTTTGTGAATTGTTGGTCTAATCAGTCGTCTCTTGACCTTTCCCCAAGTTTCATTTGTTCTTACCATTAAGTCCACAAAGCCACTGATGTCATTCAAGGATCTTATTCAAATACCAAAGAGGCAGAGAGGGATCAGCGAGCTAAACCCCCCGCACCCCCACCCCCGGCCTCCACCCCACCAGCCGAGAGCACATTTACTACATACACTCACAGAAAACCCTGAAAAATCCTTAAAAAAATGAAGTTCACTGGAAAATAAACAAATGAGCATCTCTGTAAATCCTGCAAATCCTCCTTATGGAGACCAAAGTGACCTCGAGGCCTCAGAGGACTGGATCTCCTGTGAACATGGGATCCTGCCTGATGTGGACTGTCTGCAGAGAGTTGTTGTTGTTGTTAAGGAGAGAATAGATTTAACACTGCTGAAATGTGTTCATGTTCTTATTTACTTTAAGTTAATTCATAGATTGTTTTCAAATAGGTCGATGTGAAAATTGACGGCGGTATGGCTGGAGGGGGCGTTTCCCGCCACCCGACTGGCTCCGAATGACACAAGCAAGATGGCCGCTCCCAGAAAAGAAGATATTTTGGCTTCACTGTTGCGTAGCAGCAGGAAGTGGAGACAAGTCGGCCATTTTTATGTAGAGTCAACAGATGGAAGCCACTGATGATATTACCAAACATGAGACGAACTCTTCCAGTTTAAACATCTTCTTTAACTTCACTGTGGTCTGAAAGAAACCAAACTTAGCGGCGCTTCGAGGGTTAAAAACAAACCTACGAACCACTGACCTCATCACTCCTGTAACATGAGATGGAAAATTTACCCTCTTCATAATAATATTAAAAATAACATAGAATACAATGAATATACAACACATTTAATGTTTACTTCAGCCGTGGTAATTTGAGACTTAATCAGTGAAAACTCAGGAAGTGTTTTGTCTGTGTGTATATAATCTATAAGCCGTAAACATAACAGAATCTCCCTTTACGCTACAGACACAAACAACATAAATAAACCTCTCTAAACGAGGTTACATTAATGATTTAATTAATTAATGACTGAACTGATTTAACCATTTAAAAAACAATCAGACATGAAATAAAGTTGTTCTTCAGTTGAAGTATATATATATAGTTTGGAGTCCTTTTTAATCATCAGAGTTTAAGTGAACTTTTGAAATGTCGCAAAAAGGAAAATATGCATTAGACGAGTTTCCATCAACTAGTTTTAAGTGAATAATTTGCCAGTAAACAGAGTAGAAGAAGAAGAAGAGGTTGCCGACTGGAGACAAAACAAATAGTTATATTGCCATGACGAGAGAGAGCAGGAGAGTTTCTGCTGAAAACAGGCACTGAGACCCGCTGCTCACTAACGGCTGCTCTCTTACAGTTGCTCACTAACGGCTGCCCCCTAACGGCTGCTCTCTTACAGTTGCTCCCTAACAGCTGCTCCCTAACGGCTTTTTGCTAACGGCTGCTCCCTAACGGCTTTTCGCTAACGGCTGCTCCCTAACAGCTGCTCAGTAATAGCTGCTCACTAACGGCTGCTCACTAACGGCTGCTCACTAATAGCTGCTCCCTAACGACCTTTCGCTAACAGCTGCTCCCTAACAGCTTTTCGCTAACGGCTGCTCCCTAACAGCTGCTCACTAACGGCTGCTCACTAACGGCTGCTCACTAATGGCTGCTCCCTAACGGCTGCTCATTAATAGCTGCTCCCTAACGACCTTTCGCTAACAGCTGCTCCCTAACGGCTGCTCCCTAACAGCTCTGTGTGTTTACAGCAGAGAGCAGGAGAGAGGACAGACATCTCGTCCCGCTACTGTGTTACTGAGTATTTGCCACACACAATGACGCTGAGAGCGGAAACAGCTGATCGGTCAACGTTTATTATTTATTCGACAAATTTCCGTTGTTACGTATTTTGCATATAAACTCTTTTTCATTTCCAAAATCCACCTCAAGTGAGCGTTAAAACTTTTTTATCATTAAGCTTTTCCAATGTGATACTTCAAAACGTGAATGAAAATGTCCCAGTTTACCTGAACACATCATCAGAGTGAGTGATGGGTTCTTGATGTGTTTGAAGCTTCAAGTTTCTACTTTGCAGCATATTTTCTTTACAGAAACATATCAGAGATCCATAACAAATTCTAAACGTAACACTTTAGGTTAAATTTTAGGTTTTCTTACATAATTACCTGCTTTCACTGCATGAAGCTGATACCTTTTCTTTTACTGAAGAGGCTTTTTCATTAAAGTTAAATTCCCTTATAATGTATCTTTATCTTGTTGTAGTTGAACATTTACTGAGTTATTTGTATTTCAGCTGCTGTTTCATCTGTCAGGATCTCAGATGTTTCTACAAAGGAACGTTTACTGGAAGCAGCCAAAAACAGTTATGATGAAACACGACTCTGATTTATCCAAACCTCAGACAACCTGCTAACAGCTCCTCACCGTTAACTGTCAATAAAGCTAATCTAAATTTAAAGAGGAGGGGGAGAGAGAGGGGGGAGAGAGGGAGAGAGAGAGAAGGGGGAGAGAGAGGTAGAGAGAGGGAGGTAGAGAGAGAGAGAGGTAGAGAGAGAGGGGGAGAGGTAAAGAGAGAGAGAGAAAAGGGATAGAGAGAGAGAGAGGTAGAAAAGGGAGAGAGTGGTAGAGAGAGGGGGGGGTGTAAAGAGAGAGAGAAAAAAGGGAGAGAGAGAGAAAGGGGAGAGAGAGGGGGGGTGTAAAGGGGGAGCGAGAGAAAAAAGGGAGAGAGAGAGAAAGGGGAGAGAGAGGTAGAGAGAAAGGGGGAGAGAGAGAGAAGGGAGAGAGAGGTAGAGAGAAAAGGAAGAGAGAGAGAGAGAGAGTAAGGGGTAGAGCGAGAAAGGGAGAGAAAGGGGGAGAGAGAGAGAGAGAGAGAGAGTAAGGGGTAGAGCGAGAAAGGGAGAGAAAGGGGGAGAGAGAGAGAGAGAGAGAGAGAGAGAGAGAGAGAGTGAGTGGTAGTGGGTGTCTCTCGCCCACCGTGAGAGAAACATGCAGCAGTTCTTCACTCGGAACTTTCCCACATTAAACACTTGGACCATAAAAGGACACAGAGATCCGTGACCCGCTACTGAATCAGCAGTTTGACCCGAGGAGGAGCTCCTCCGGCCGGCAGGAGGCTGGCGGACCGTCCGGAGACACCGAGCTGACCCGAGCCCTCCACCTGCTGCCGCTCTCCGCGCGCCTCCCGCGCAAACCGAGCCCCGGCACGAGCGCTCCTCTCTCCGCCATGGGAGCCGAGCACAAACACGGACGTTATCACCTCGGCTTTTATACGGATTTTACCGAAAAATACACGGATTTTTTACCAACAAGGAGCCGCGAGGACCGATAATCTTCTCCTGTTACTGAAAAGACTTTTTAAAAAAAAGAAAAAAAAAAAGAAAAGAAAAGAAATTAGCTGCTTTTGTGCCAAAATATTTTTTTTTAAAAAAGAGAAAAAAAGAAGGTAAAACCAGTTTAAACTATTCCCTTCGCGCTCCTCACCATGAGTCTGTGGACTAACGGCTCCTCCGCGGATCTTTACGCCGGGACCCCGCCGCTGCTGCCGGGCTCCAACTCCTCCAACCGCACCGACGGCTCCCGGGCCGGCGGAGCCCATGGTGCCGCCCCGCTGGACCTGAGCCGGGCGGTGCCGGTGGGCATGGTGCTGGCCTCCTTCATCATGTTCGCCATCGTCGGGAACATCCTCGTCATCTTGTCGGTGATCTGCAACAGACACCTGCGGATCCCCACCAACTACTTCATCATCAACCTGGCCATCGCCGACCTGCTGCTGGGGACCACCGTGCTGCCGGTGTCCGCCACCCTGGAGGTCAGCCAGCCATCGATTATCGATCGGTTATTGGCGGTTCTTTAATGGAGATAAAAGTGGAGATTTAGGGGTTTAAAACTAGTAAGAAAGAAGGGGGAAAAGGAGATTTAAGGAAAGAAATAAAATGATATTTGTGTTTAAACATATTTGATAAAAGTTTGAACAGTTTTAATAATCGAGTTTAATCCGTTTATTAAAGATTTATGTCAAACATCTGCATTATGTTCAACTGTTTTCACTTTGGAGCCTTCATACACTAAACAATTAATCAATTTATACAATAATAATAACAGATTAATCAATAGTAGAGCTGCAAAGATCAGTCAATTAATCGATATTTTTGATCAGTTTTTTTTAAAGAAGAAAAAGTCTAAATTCTCTGATTTCAGCTTCTTAAATGTGAGTATTTTCTGGGGTTTTTTAATGACAGTAAAAATCAATATCTCTAGGCGTATGATGACGTCATCATCGGGAAACGCTGATCCATAATTTTATGGTCCAAAAAAACCAAACAACTAATTGATTGTTTAGTTGCAGCTCCTTGTGGCGTCATATTGATTAATTACCTGAATTAAAGCTGCAGTAACGATCGATTTCATTCTCCAGTAATCTGTTAATTATTTTCTCCTTTAATCAATAAGTTGTTTGATCCAGAAAATGTCAGTTTACTGTCACAGAGACTAAATAAAACAGAAAATATTCACATTTAACAAGCTGCAATCAGAGAATTTAACATTTTCTTCTTTAAAAAAAATGAGTCAAAACGATTAATCGATCAAAACAAAATTAATAATTACAGATTAATCAATAGTAAGGCTGCAAAGACCAGTCAATTAATCAATATTTCGATAATCAATTAATCATTTGTTGGTCTTTTTTTTTTTTTAAAAGTCCAAATTCTCTGATGAATATTTTCTGTTTTTTTCAACAGTAAACTGATATTTTCTGACTTTAAATGACTAATTGATTAATAGAGAATGAAATTGATTGATTAGTTGCAGCTCTTCATGGCGTGATATTGATTATTAACCTGATTTAGAGCTGCAGTAACGATCAATTTCATTCTCCATTAATCAATTAGATGTTTAATGGATATGAGTTTACTGTCTAAAAAACACAAATTATTCACATTTCAGAATCTGAAATCAGAGAATTTGAACTTTTTCTTCTTTTTAAAAATGACTCAAAATGATTAATTGATCATCAGAATAGTTGCTGTAAAGTTATTGATTAGTTGCAGCTGTGGTTGACCATTTCCTTTAAAGGATCTACTTCCTGTCCGCCGCAGGTCCTGGACTACTGGGTGTTCGGTCGGATCTTCTGTGACATCTGGGCGGCGGTGGACGTGCTGTGCTGCACGGCGTCCATCATGTCGCTGTGCGTCATCTCCATCGACCGCTACATCGGCGTCCGCTACCCGCTGCAGTACCCCATGATCGTCACCGAGAAGCGGGCGCTGCTCGCCATGCTGGGCGTCTGGGTGCTCGCCATCGTCATCTCCATCGGCCCGCTGCTCGGCTGGAAGCAGCCGCCGTCGCAGGTACGAAGGGAACGCTTACCCAGAATGCACCGCGGGACCCGCCGCCACGACGGCGGCGAGTCTGGCGCCCTCAGTTAGAACCAGATCCTGATGATCAATAACGATAATGATAATAGTTTAATCAGGTCAGAATGTGTCAGCTGATCCGATAATAGACATTAGTATCAGTTAAAGATACGTAATCAATAGTTTTATTGATTATTGTTTGTTAGAATCAAAGAAACTGATCAAACAAAAAGTTTAAAGATGCAACTATTGATTATTTTTATTATTGATCGATCAGTTGATAAGCTTCTCAGGTCATTGATTAGTCGTTCAGTTTATTGTCATAAAGAAAAAACAGAAAATATTCACATTTCAGAAGCTGAAATCATAATTTTAACATTTTCTTCTTTAAAAAATGACTCAAAACGATTAATTGATTATCAGACTACTTATTGATTAATTTAATATTCAGCTATTAATCAACTAAACACTGAAATAGACAGAAGACGTGAAGAAGAACGCTATCACGGGTTGCTGTTGTTGTTGTTGCTGTGCCTCCCGTCTGATCACATGACTGAACTAAACACAGATTAATTGATCGCTCCACAGGACGACACGGTGTGCCTGATCACCCAGGAGCCGTTCTACGCCCTCTTCTCTTCGCTGGGCTCCTTCTACATCCCGCTCGCCGTCATCCTCGCCATGTACTGCCGCGTCTACATCGTGGCCAAGCGCACCACCAAGAACCTGGAGGCGGGCATGATGAAGGAGCGCCAGGAGGACTCGTCCAGCGAGCTCACCCTCAGGATCCACTGCAGGAACCAGCAGATACACGACCTGTGCTCCGCCTCCAAGGCCGGAGGGGGCGGGGCCTCGGCAGGACGCAGCACGCTCACCGTCAAACTGCTCAAGTTCTCCCGAGAGAAGAAAGCCGCCAAGACGCTGGGCGTGGTGGTCGGCATGTTCATCCTCTGCTGGCTGCCGTTCTTCCTGGCTCTGCCCATCAGTACGTCATCAGCTTCTATCTATCACCTAATCAATACTAGTGATCAGCTTCTATCCATACACACACATCTAATCAATACTAGTGATCAGCTGTTAACTGTTAAACAGCCACAGAATGGCAAACATTCACATCAATGTTTACTGAAGTTTTCACCAGACTGAAACTATAAAGGACCCAGAATAGAACCCTGAGGAACCCCACAAGTAATTATTGACATTTAATGTTGCTCCGTAACTGCTGGATGTCAAAATAAGAGCAGCTGTTTGCTAACATGTTTGCAACAACTACTTTAAAAGCTAATAATATGACAAAAAGTTGTTTTTACAAATTATTCTACTGATAAAAAAATAGATAAATACATAATTTCAAGTCGTTTTAACCAGATTGAAACTATAAAGGACCCAGAATAGAACCCTGAGGAACCCCACAAGTAATTATTGACATGTTGTAACTGCTGGATGTCAAAATAAAAGCAGCTGTTTGCTAAGAAGTTCATCATATCAGCTTAAAGATGATGACACTGAGTTCACTTAGTGTGAAATTTAAAGATTTTCCACAATAAACCAGAAAATATTTGTTTCAGACGGAGCTGATAAATGTGTAGATTAACTGATGACATCAGCGGCGGCGTGAAACTCGACCAAATTCGTCTAAAACCTTTGAGGTGTTTTGTTCCATTTGATGTTAAATAATATAAACTCCCACTGAGCTTCAGGTCTGTTAGTCGATAACTCAGCAGCTTCACATCTGCTCTGCTTCACCTTCCAAAATCAGCACATTCATCACCGCAGACGTCAGACGCTCGAGTCTCTGCTGCCTCAGAGGAGCCGTCTGAACCTGAACCAGCAGCACATAAACACCAGAGCAGCAGGGACACCAGTAGAACCAGTAACACCAGTAGAACAAGTAACACCAGTAACACCAATGACACCAACAGAGCACACAAAACAATACATCATTCTGTGGAGGAAAAGATTTTAAGTTTTCTGTTAGCTCTGTTAGCTGTTAGCTGTGTTAGCTTGATTAGCTCTGTTAGCTTGATTAGCTGTGTTAGCTGTTAGCTCTTAGTTAGATTCATCACAGATTTAACTGACAACTCTTCAGAAGTTGTAAATGGAAACTAGGATTCCTTCGTTCTCTTCGTGTTTGGTCTGAACCAATCAGCAGCTGATCAGCAGCCGATCAGCAGCCGATCAGCAGCCAATCAGCAGCCAGCGTGTCCAGGCCCAGCCGTGTGTAGCGTGTAGAGAAACAGGAAGGTAAACACTGTTGTTATTTCATTATTTCCTGTGATGGATTTCCCACATCGCGGCGGTGGAGCGCCGCCAGACGACATTCCCTCCGGCTGATATCACAGATTACAGCTGTTTGTGTAGCGCAGAGCTCCTTCAGCCTCGTCTTCCTCACTCTGACTGAGGAGGAGGAGGATGAAGATATAAAAACATCACTCTATTCTTTATTAAAGCTTTTAATCAGTTTAGATGTTAAACCAGGAGCCAAACAGGAAATACCTTCAGACACCAAACTCTGCTGTTAAAGACACATTATTGATTCATCTGTTACTGTCTCAACCAATCAATCAATCCATCAATCAATCAGCTGTTTGATCCATAAAATGTCAGAAAATGGTGGAAAAAAGTCCAAATAAATTCAGTTTATTGTCACAGAAACTACAGAAACAGGAAAATTGAAGCAGCTGCAATCACAGAAAAGACTTTTATCTTCTTAGAAAATGATTTAAAATGATGATTAATTTAATAATCGGCTGCTAATCGATCAATTGGTTAATGGCTGCAGCTCTAAACCCTGAAGTCAACAGTTAAACCTCAACAAGCTGCTTCAATATCTGAGCTCTTTACCCACAATGGTTTATTACTGCTGTTACTGGTTTATAACTGCTGTTACTGGTTTATTACTGCTGTTACTGGTTTATTACTGTTGTTACTGGTTTATTACTGCTGTTACTGGTTTATTACTGCTGTTACTGGTTTATTACTGCTGTTACTGGTTTATTACTGTTGTTACTGGTTTATTACTGCTGTTACTGGTTTATTACTGCTGTTACTGGTTTGCTGCAGCGCCACCAGCAGGACGTTCTTCTTCTTCTACTGTCTCATTTAGAGTCTCAGTGATGTGATGCAGTGTTGGTGCTTTTTGCTGAGTCATGATCTGCACTGCGTCCTCAGTAAATCAGCAGCCAGGACACACACACACACACACACACACACACACACACACACACAACCGCTGCCTTCACCCTCATCATCATCATCTTCATCCTCCAGCAGGGAGTTTTAAAGGAAATTCAGCTGCTCAGTTTGAACACAATAACATTTATAAACAGAAGTAAAATGGAGGCTCTTCAGTTTAGTTTATTTTAGGAACGTTTCCTGAAGATAACACATTAAACACACAGTCAGTAAAAATGGTGAAGCAGCAAAGGATGATGGGAGTTGTTGTCTTGGTTGTTAAACGAGCAGCTCTTTGGGCAGTTATTAGATATCCTTGATATCAAACTTATGTGTCGTCTATTAGGTCGGACTCTGGCAGCACTAGTTGAACAAAAACTCGTACTAGTTTCGCTTTTTCAGCAACTGGTGACACTTTAAGCCGACTAGTTCAGACAAAAGCCAACTAGTTGACATTTTAGCGCACTAGTCAACGACTGGACCCAACTAGTAAAGCTCAGAGTCGTACTAGTTAACTAATAACACTGATTTCAGTCTCACTAGTTCACTAGTAGAACTAATTTCATTCCACTAGTGAGACTTTGTGCCGAACATGAAGGAAATCTTTGGTACATGTTGACATTTCCTTTGACTAGTTGATCTTTTGCTGCACTAGTAACGACTGTGTGCTACTAGTTGGCTTTTGTCTGAACTAGTCGGCCTAAAGTGTCACTAGTTGCTGAATTAGTGTAAGTAGTACGAGTTTTTGTTCAACTAGTCCTACCAAAGCCTGAACTAGTAGACAACACATAAGTTTGATATCAGGGATATCTAATAACTGCTCAAAGGGCTTTCCATAGCTTCAGTGGGATAGGATTACTCCAGTGTTGATGGTTCAGGATGTTTTTACCCGCAGAGGTCTCCTCCTCTCCAGAACAAACGGACCCGCTGATTAAAATCATTCAAATACTAATTAAAGCAGATTTCATTGTAGACTTGAGATTGGTCCCTGTGTCTAGAACCATGGGATGAGAAGGCTGATTGGTTCCCAAATGGTTGGGTCCAACCTCCAGCTGAGTACTAACTCCTCCCTTGTATATATGAGTGAACTATATAAGGTCTTTAAAGATAGGAACTATATGGCACCAAAAATGAGCCAAAGAAACCCTTTCCTTTTTTTATTTTATTGTGTAGGAGCCACTCTGTGATTGGCCGAAGCTCAGACACTGCAGTTTGTTTCCTGCGTTATCAGTACAAACACAGACAGTATTGATTTAAGTTAAATTAAAAAAGGCTTTTAGGACGTCGTGTTAGTGAGTGTCCAGTTAACAGAGTCACTGGTGTGTGAGTGGATATCTTATAAAGCTCTGAATATACACAGTTAGTTTAGTCTAGTCATGTTTACAGACAGGAATAAATCTCTGTGTTATTTGTATAAACACACAACGTCTCCACCAGACACTAACTCTCTCACTCACTCAGTCACTGCAGTTACATGATGATGGTAAGAGTCATCACATGTCATTAAAAATAAAGGTTATAATCTACTAAACTCGACTTCTCAGTGGAATTTAACTGCTCTTCTGTTATCAGAGACTTTTTAGGGAAAAAACAGAAAGTATTTAAATCACCAGCGTCTGCTCCCTGAAATCCTTTCACGTCTATAAATCTCCATTAAATCCTGGAGTTTCAGGCGCCGCTCATCTCTTTCTCTCTAAAACTCTGCTTTTACTGTCATGTGTTTAAATTTAAGCTTATATTAAAAGTTCACTTCTGGTTTAAATATCGTCTGATGGGCTAAAGTCTAATCTGCTGAGTCATTCCTGCTGCTTTAATACATTCATCTGGACTGATTAACATTCACACACAACTAACGTCTCTGTACGGAGGGTCGATAGTGCCAAATTAAGGCTCAGCAGAAGTTGATAGAACATGTATACAGTTTAGTAACGTTAACACACAAAGAGATGAATCACAGTTTAGCTTCAGTCCAAAGTGGCAACAACATAGTTTAATTGTCGTTGTTTATTTCTAACTTTCAGATGCTAGCAGGTTGCTAATTTCTGTTATGCTAACACAGGTTTCTGTTTAGTTGCTTTTTTTTTTTTAAGGGCAAGAAAACAAATTAAATTCCTTCAGATCAAG
>CM055854.1:20013779-20093779 GCA_029490765.1 Euthynnus affinis
TGGTGGTGATGATGATGGTGGTGGTGATGGTGGTGGTGATGGTGGTGATGATGGTGGTGATGATGGTGGTGATGATGATGGTGGTGATGATGGTGGTGGTGATGGTGGTGATGATGATGATGGTGATGATGATGATGGTGGTGGTGATGATGATGGTAGTGATGATGATGGTGGTGGTGATGATGATGGTGATCATGATGGTAGTGATGATGATGGTGGTGGTGATGATGATGGTGATGATGATGGTAGTGATGATGATGATGGTGGTGATGGTGGTGGTGATGGTGATGGTGGTGATGATGGTAGTGATGATGATGGTGGTGATTCTTTTCCTCCCAAAATGTCTCTTCATTAAGATAGTTGACGCTGACAGTTTGTTTACACGCTGACAGTTTGTTTACATTTTTGTTTGTGTGGTAAACAAACTCACCTGATTAAACAGTGAACAGGCTCAAACTGGTACTGCAGCAGTGATCAATAACACCAAACATATTATATTAATCATTAACATTCCTGATCTGTCTGTCTGTTTGTTTGTTTGTTTATTTGTTTGTTTGTTTGTTTGTTTGTCTGCAGCCTCGTTTAACAGCAGTCTTCAGATTCCTGAAACTTTCTTCAAAGTGATTTTCTGGCTCGGATATTTCAACAGCTGCCTGAACCCGATCATCTACCCCTGCTACAGCCGCGAGTTCAAACAGGTAATCAATACATCCTACCGATCAATATCTGCTACAGCCGCGAGTTCAAACAGGTAATCAATACATCCTACCGATCAATATCTGCTACAGCCGCGAGTTCAAACAGGTAATCAATACATCCTACTGATCAATATCTGCTACAGCCGTAAGTTCAAACAGGTAATCAATACATCCTGTATTGATCAGATGTATTGATCAGTATATTGATCTGTTCATTGATCAGTTGTATTGATGGTTGCATTGATCAAGATGTATTGATCAGTGTATTGACTTGGTGTATTGATAGTTGTATTGATAGTTGTATTGATCAGTGTATTGATCTGGTTGCAGGCGTTCATCCGGATCCTTCGCTGTCGCTGGAAGCGGAAGCGTCAGGGATGGCGAGCGTATTATAACTATCGCTCTCAGCAGGGATCCAACAACTCGTCCTTCCTGAACGGCAGCCAGCAGACGCTGTCGTCCATCAGCCCCAGCCCGCGCTGCGTCGCCTCCAGGCTCCGCCCCCCGCCGCCGCCCTCCTCCAACATTATGCCCGGCGCCAGAGGACGGCTCAACCCGGTGTCCCCGCTCACCAAGGATTCGGCGTTGGGCGTCGGCGCGGGGCGAGGAGGGGCGACACTGACCAACGGGCGGAGCCTGAACTGACTGAGGCGTCTCCTCGCCGCCGGCGGGGACCAGCTCGCTCTCCCGTGGATTACAAACAGACAGTCGGAGGGACGCGATGACATCACTAGACGCTGCTGCTCGGGTGTGATGACGTCATCTGGGCAGTGATGTCATTGTTCCTCCTCCTCAGCCTTAATAACATGGCGGCGGCGGCGTTCCTGCCGGGGACCGGCCGCCACCGCAGCAACGCTTTAACCCTTTACGACACACGTATGACACATCAGAGCGGCGGCGAGGCGGCGGCGCCGTCAGCTGATCAAACGCCCAGCAGATGATTTTATCATTTATTGATCGTCATGTTTAAACTTTCTGATCATAAAATTGATCATTTTATTATTGATCAGTTCATGAAACTCTGAAGTTTAACTGAAATAAAACTAAACTATAAACTAACTGAGGATTTAATATAAATCATTAAAATAAATAATTCATTAATGTTTGTTTTCTTTATTTATTTAAAATGTTTCAGGAAATAAAAATTTAACTAAAGATGAAAATCAGACAGAATTTAGTATTTATTTACTGTTGTGTTTAATAAGATTGAAATAAAACAGTCAGAAACTAAAATATATGTTTTAAAAGAAGTTAAAGGTTCACTACGCAGGATTTAAACTCCAGACAGAAAGAAAATATACATGTATATATTTATATTTATATATATGCTGGACGATGTGGACAAAATCAAATATCAGGATATTTTGACTAAATACCTCGATATTGATATTGCGTATCGTAGAGATTATTGGTGCTTTCACAAAATATTTATACATTTATAAATATTTACACACTGATATTTTTGATAAATAATCATCAGTAATGTTGAAATAATGATGAAAAAGCAAATAACAGAACAGAACTGATTATAATTAAAACCAGGAAAAGTCAACAGTTATATATTTAGATATCAATATCGATATATCACCCTGATATCACATTAGATATATATAAATATATAAACAAGGCCTGTCCTAAAGCACAAATAAACACACCAACACCCCCGTACAGGAAGCTGCTCTGCTCTGTGGGTGTAGGACACACAGACCTGCTGCTCCTTAAACATCCCAGAGAGCAGAGACATGTCCCGCCCCCTCACACCCTGCGCTGTGATTGGCTGGGAGCGACGCACCCACTGCACACACAGACAGAGAGCAGAAAACACAGACAGAGAGCAGAAAACACAAACAGAGAGCAGAAAATACACAAACAGAGAGCAGAAAACACAGACAGAGAGCAGAAAACACTGACAGAGAGCAGAAAACACAAGCAGAGAGCAGAAAACACTGACAGAGAGCAGAAAACACACAAACAGAGAGCAGAAAACACAGACAGAGAGCAGAAAACACTGACAGAGAGCAGAAAACACAAGCAGAGAGCAGAAAACACTGACAGAGAGCAGAAAACACAAACAGAGAGCAGAAAACACATAGACACACTTCCAGTAGGTTATCAGTGATTATTTGAGTTTATACGTTGTGCTTTTTGGAAAATCCTGCTTAGTGCGTCTTTAATTAAAAACTATTTGACTATATATTTATTTTTATGAATGCTAAAACTTTCCTGGAATCAACTCCTAAAAAAATAAGGAAAATATTCAGAGAATAAAGAGGAAAATAAAACTGAAACAGCTTAAAAAAGTGAAACTAATTTGTTAAGTAAATTATGATTGTAACATAATTTTGTCAGTTTTCTTTCTTTATTTCTACTAAAATGCTTTAAAGAAGTTTAAACGAGGAAACTAGCCTGTAAAAAATATAAAAAATAAACTTTAATTTAAAAAGAATTAAATATAAAATCTTCAGAGTTCATTAAAGACACGACTTTGTACATGTATTTATTGTTGTGTTATTTCTACTTTTTCCTTTATTATGCAAATGTACTTTATAACAGTACAAATGAACTATAAATGAAATAAAAAATATATTAAAATATTCAAACTGAAAAAATAAATTTGACAAACTGTTAATTTTAAACATGTTTTAGTTTCAGATTTATTTATTTTGATGTGCCATCTGTGTGTTGGTGGTAAAAGCTGCTTGTTAGCGAGTTGAAGCCTTTTAGTAAACACGAAGAAGCTCAGTGGATCAGCTGAGAGCTGAACTGCTGGCTGCTTTGAACACTGTTGGAACATTTAACGGCGGCGATGGCGGCGATGGCGGCGATGGCGGCGGTGGCGGCGGCGGCGTGTCCCCGTCCCGTCGCTTCACTGATGGATTTATTTTACTGTGGACGCTCAGCTGACTGCAGGACGGATCGTTCGCTGTGATCAGAAAGACAGAAGATGGATTTTGTTTCTCTTGTGATGACGCTAAGCTAAGCTAAGCTAGGCTAACAGTTCCCCCTGCTTCCAGTCTTTATGCTAAGCTAAGCTAGGCTAACTGCTGATATCCATCAGAGACTCTGCGAGGTTTCACTAAACGTTCCTTTTTTAAGTAATGAAATAAAAGGTTTGAAGTGCTGTAATGACATTATTGATAATTTAAGTAAATTAATTAAAATTCACAACTTGTGTTTCATGATTTCTGGTGAAAATTAAAGTCACAGGAACTTTTTCTACTTGTTTCTGCACCTGAAGAGAAGCTGTGGAGTATTTATCACTGTTTATTTCTGTTTGTTTGTTTGCTTTCAAAAAAAAATATGACTGAGCCTTTTTCATAAAATGACGTTTCTGTGTCGTTTCTGTCGTTTAATAAAAACACAAAACAAACACAACAGCTGGAAATAACATCAATAATATCAATATATCACTTAATTCAACATTTTAAAACACTTTATGACGCTTCTATCTGCATTCTGATTGGACTTCAACTTTTTTAATACTGATACAGACACACACATACGAACAAATAAACAAACAAACAAACAAATAAACAAACAGCTCACAATCATCAGGATGAAGATGCTGTAAATAATAATCTGACGTTGAGCTGTTTATTTATTTATTTCAGATAACAAACACCTTTATTGTCCTCTAAATAAATAAATAAATCATCTTATTGTGTTTAAATTAGGTTGTTTTTTTCAGACAGAAGCTTCACAGGAAGTGAAGATTCTGTTTTTTTTTATTTATGATATTTGACGTTTGTTTTTAATTTCAGACATAAAAAATGTTTGTTTTTCACTGATGAAACAAAACAATTAAAAACAACCTTCAGAAATGTTTATTAGCTGATATTCTCTCTCTTTGTTCTGTTTCAGACTCTTTCTTCAGTTAGCATTAGCAGCTAGCTCAGTTAGCATTAGCAGCTAGCAGCCTGAATTTATCACATATTTGTCTTCATTTAGTCGTTTATTGAGTCGTCACAGTAGATTAAAGGCAGAATGAGCAGAAATAATAATAATAATAATGTTTCTCCTCAATAGCAGTAACATTCTGCTCTCTGCTCCGTTTTATTTTTGTTTTGTTGTGTTTCTGGGCGCCGACCTTTAACACAGTGGGTGTGTCACCTCCAGCCAATCACAGCGCAGGATGTGAGGGGGCGGGACTCGTAGCGTAGCGACCAGGTCACATGGTTGTCTGGGTGTCTCTCCTCTGCTCCGCTCTGCTCTCTGTAGACGGATGAGGAGCAGCAGGTCCGTGTGTCTGAGCTTCAAGTCACTGATTCAAATTTTAATAATAATGTTACAAATATTTTAGCGTGTCGGAGAACGGCCGATCGTTCGGAGCAGCGCCGCCGTGTGGCTGCAAATATACGACAGTTATTAATAAAACTTTATTTATTAGTTCGTGCTGAATGTTTAAACTGTGAATAAATAAAATATTTTTTAAAGAAGTTTTTTGTCGTTTTTTTCTGCTTGTTGCTGTTTAATAATGTCGTTAAACTTTATTTTGTGTTTTAATTTAATTTCCTGTAAACTTTAGTTTGCTGATGAAAAGCAAAAAAATAAATAAATACGTTGTTTGTTTCTGTTTTTAACGTAAATCAAGTTTGTTTGTGTTTAATTAAAATGTTTTATTATTAATATTTTTAATTAATAATGTATTAATTATTATCATTATTAATCTCTCATGTTCATGTTATTAAATCCATAAAATCATTACAGTACTGCTAGTCTGCTTTATAATCAATAACCTTAAGCCAAGTATGGAGGATGAACAGTAAATAAAAATATATATAAATATGTACACGTATATGTTAATATTAAATAAAAGAGCTGAAAGCTGAATTTATGCAAATAATTTAAAGTTTTTGTTGATTTTTTTATTTCTGTGTTAAAGTAATAAAGCACTTCTTCTAAAAAGTTTTATAGGCACCTTTTTTTGACTCACTGTAAATTAAAGATATTTATTAAATAAATTGAGTCGTATTTTATGTATTTTACGGGCTTTTATTTATATATTTATTTATTTTTATGAATAAGTCATCCTCAGGCTTCCATACATCAGCTGATGATTATTCTGACACTTCTAATAAATTAACATAAAGTAGATTAATGATTATTATCTGTAATAAGATGAGCCGTGTTTCCATGGCAACAGAGGATGCTTCAGGCCTCAGGAGAGTCTCTGACGGTTAATTAATATAATTAATATAAATGTTTGTATTTTATGCTAAATATAATTATTTACATATGTGTATTAATCTCATGTAAAAATATTAAATCTAATCAATAATCAATATGTTCGATCAATAAAAGTCTGATGTCAGAGTCACATGACTGAATTATAATAAAATAAATAAACAACAGAAACACGTTTAGATAAACACAGAAAATACTGAATAACTTTAATAAAACTACATTATAGAACTATTTATATATAAATATAAAAAACTATAAAACTATAATAATGATTTAAATATGTGATAAAGGTTTAATATATGAAGTTTATTGAGAACAGAAACTTCCTTCACAAATAAACATTTAATACGTTTAATTAAAGAATAAATTAATTAAATGTTGGTCAAACAGGTTTAAGTTTCAGATTAAAGAGCAAATAAATCAATAATTATTCATAAATCCTCCAGAGATCAGCTGTTTGATAAAACTGAAATAAAGTGATTTAATATATGATAGCAGTTATTACAGTTATTGTTTATTTATTTATTTATTAACCCAGCTAATAATGTAAAGACATTTTTATATTATTGGTTCAAAATATTATAATATTTTGTTACTTTTATTACATTATGTATGAAAATATTAATATTAATATTATAACATTATCAGCTGCTGGAATCAAAAGAAAAGGAGTTAAATCAGCCTCCAGGTTTGTTTGTTTGTTTGTTTGTTTGTTTGTTTGTTTGTCATGAATAAGAGAAGCAACAAGTGTAAAACCAACAGTTTATATTGAACACTGAACTAATGAATCAAACATCAGTCTCCTTCCTCCTCCTCTTCCTCTGCTGGTTATTTTATTGATCAATCAGTTTGTTTATTGAACTGGAATCATTTTCTCTCTTTTCTGATTTTTTGACACAATTTTATCGATTTTAATGAAAAATAAAGAGAATAAAACTTTTGATTTAAACTAAAAATGTTCATTAATTTATGGGGAAGTGTAATAAAACAGCAGATTCTCCAGCAGACGCAGTTATCGATCCTGTATTGACAGCATGAAGTTTGTCCAGCTGGTGTCGCCGTACTGAATGTCAGAGCTGGCGGACCGGTCTGCGCATGCGCGTCTCTCCCCTGCTGACGGTTAACGGTTTGTCTCTGAGCAACAAAACTTAAGGTAAAAACATTAAAACACTTTATAAACTGAATCCTGCCCCTCTGGTGACATGTTGGGAAAAATAATAATGCGCGGCCACGAGATAATAACTCGTGGCCGCGCATTATGTGTGTCGTGGCCGCGAGATACATAATGCGTGGGCACGAGTTAATATCGTGTGAGCAGTGCGGGAAATTTTTCGTTTCAAGCAGTCATCTAAAAAGCCACGAGCGAGTTCACACCGGAGAGAAACCGTACGAGTGTGATGGCTGCGGGAAAGCTTTCAGCACAGACAGCGCTCGGAAACGTCACCGATGCGTTCACACCGGAGAGAAACCGTACAACTGTGACCAGTGCAGGAAAGCTTTCAGCCAAGACAGCTATCTAAAAGCCCACCGACGGGTTCACACGGGAGAGAAACCGTACGGGTGCGGCCACTGTGGGAAATCCTTCAGTACCTGCAGTAACCTAAAAACCCACCAACACACTCACACCAGAGAGAAACCGTAGCGCTGGGAGCTACGGAAAACTGTCATTCAGAGTTTTACCTGCAGAGTCTGTCAGTCTCTGAACCCATCAGCTGTTCGTCATTGTTTACACTCCGAACTTGAAATGATCCAGAAAACATCTCAGCTGATCTCTATAAACAGACATCTAACGACATCTCAACGCAGGTACATACAAGAACAAACTCTTAAAAAGCTGAATCCGCCTTTTTGTTCAAGTTTACCTGCATGTGACCAAAAGCCCGCTCAAACATGATTGGTCAATGCTTCTCGTACTACAAACAGAAACCAGAACGTCTCATTGCCGACAGGTGATGCTTCTATATGCAGATATCTGTGTGTGAGTGTGGTGGGTCGGGTTTATACCACGGCTGTACTGGACCAGTGAACTCGCAGCTGTCGATCCTCAAAGTGTTAAAAAGTGTCTGAATGTCATTTCTGACTCAAACGAAGGAACAGCTTCACTTTGATTCCCAGAAAATAATAAGAAGGTAAAAAGTTTATTTTTCTACTAAATTAGATGTTTGAAAAACTTTTATCAAGTTTTTAATCATATTTTTCTTGCGTATTATTTTCTATTGTTGTTTTCAAATGTTTATGTTTATTAAAACAATTTTCTCTGAGTAATAAAATAATATATATAAACACATATATATTCTGCTTATATTGATTTCCATGAATCAGTTTTTACTCCGTTCATGAATGAATATAGTAAAAACTGACGTGATTTTTCACTTGTTTAAGAGTAAAAATAAACAATGATAAATAATTACTGTGATTTAATGATTAATGTGTTAAAGTGTCTGCAGGTTATTGATAAACCGTCACAGACAGAAACTCACTTCTTACTGTGATAAATAATGAATCATATTTATCCTGAATTTATCTTCACAAACTGTTTATGTTCAGAAAAATATATTTTAAAGAAACAAACTCTACTTATGTAAAATGTGTTTAATGTTATTGTTTATATTTACAGATTATTTTATAATTATTAATCATCTGTCAGTGTTTATAATCTTCTCTTAAAGACTTACAGTGAAAACTTTTATAATTTATAATCCTCATCCTGTCAATCAGACTTTCAAAATAAAAGCCACACTCGTAAGAAACATCCCTTATTTTTAAAAAACGAAATGATCGCGACGGTCAGAACTCGACTCTGCTGTGGTTTTTACAATCTTCAATTCTAGAGCGTAAATATAAAAATAATAATAATAATGATAATAATAAGTGTTGCTGTTAAATAATGTTTTAATCTTTATCAGACACTAAACTTTTTTCTTTTTTATTGTTCTTTTATGTTTTTATTTGATAATTTAATGTTTTAATTAATTTTATTTCCATTAAAGTTTTAACTGTGCTTTTATTTTGTATTTTTATCTTTTTATATTCAGTGTTTGTTGTTTTATTGATGTTTTATCTGCTTTTACAAACTTTATTTATGGCTTATGTTTGTTTGTTTGTTTAATTTTGTAACTCATTTTAATCTAAAAATCACTCTGTACTTCTGCTTTAAAATTATTATTATTATTATTATTATTATTATTATTAATCACCATAATGATCATGATGAACTTTATGAAAAATAAAATATATTTCACGTTAATAAATGTTAAAAACTTTTCTGTCATTTTGGATCCTTTATTGAATTAATTCACATATTTACAAAAAGATAGTTTTGATCAAAAGTATTGATCAGTTTGTGATCAGCTGATTGATTAATTTCTGCCTTAATGATTATTAGAGACATTAAAATCCAAATCTCACAGTTTTATTGGATTTAATTACTTAAATCGTTTTGATATGTGTTAATTTAATGAGATTATTTTTAATCCTGATGCATGTATGTTTTTATGTTAAAAATTCATACCCAGTTTTATTATATTAATTATTTATTTTTTATTTATTATAATTTTCATTTTTGGCAGAAATGCTATTTTATTATTACTATTATTTTATTTTTATTTTTTTAAAAAGATGTTTCCCTTTTAAAACAACTATACATATATACATAATATACATAATATATATATATATATATATATATATATATATATATATATATATATATATATATATATTATGTATATTATGTATATTATATTATATTTACACATACACACATATATATGTGTGTATGTGTAAATATAATAACAGTAAACCTTCCACATTAGAAGTGTTTGGCATGTTTCATCCTCCGTACAAACAGGTGACTCCATTAAACTGCACAGACTCACATTTTACTGCTTTTTATAAACATTTTTCTTTTTTTTCTTTAACTGGATTTAATGAAAATTAATGAAACGTCTCTATCTGCTGGACGTTTCAGTCGACTGCAGCCTGCTGGAGGTCATTTAAATATATTTTAAATATATTTTAAACATATTTCTACGCTCATGTTTCACTTTTTCGGAGCAGCAAAAACACGACGCGACACAAACACGTTTATATTTTTATTCTTTGAAGCCACAAAAACAAACAAACTTCATCTGAAACATAAAAACACAGAAACACATTTACATGAAGCCGTTACAGGACGGTGAGGGTCAGAGGTCAGAGGTCAGCAGAGGTCGTGGGTCAGCATGTCCCAGAGGCAGCAGCAGCACAAAGCGGTCGCACACGCCGACATGCAGTCGCCATCATCGTCCTCGCCACGACCCCGCTCCACCAGATACACTGAGAGCAGAACACAGGAGAACGCTTAGAGAACGCTTAGAGAACGTTTGGTCACATGACAGAAACGTTTATGATCTCCATGCCTGTTGACCTTTGACCTACCTGTCTGTTTGGGGGGCTCTCCGCAGTGGCTGTGGCCGTGGCCGTCCCAGTGTGCCGGGGCCCCGTGGGCTCCGTGGGCTCCGTGGGGGCCGGTCTGGTAGGGCTGGTATCCAGGCTGGCTCATGCAGGGCCCGTGTGGCCCCGGGGGGCCGTGGGGGCCGTGGGGCCCCTGGTAGTAGGAGTGTTCTCCTGCTGGGAAGGTTTGAGCGGGAAACGTCTGCACAGGAAACATGATGCCATGTTATTATCTTAGTTTAATTACTGACGCGTTTTATCTTCCGTATCGCTGCTCGTTTATATTTCTGACTGAAAACATTTAAATGTTTTAATTTTTATTATTTAGTTTTTCCATCACGTTTATATTTAAACAGTTTTTTCTGTTTTTCAGCCTCAAATTTAAATTCAAACACAACAAACAAACTTCAGATTTAATCAGTCGATCAGAAGAATTGATCTTTTCTGCTCATTAGTTTGTAGATGTGACACAAACAGGAAGCAGCTGACAGGAAGCAGCTGACAGGAAGCAGTGCATGCTGGGTACCTGGTACGGCGAGCCGGGGAAGGCTCCGGGCGGAGAGCTGAACGCTGCAGAGACAGAAGAAGAAGAAGAAGAAGGTCAGTCACATGATCAGCGTGAATACGGTAACATTCAGTGAACGACGGTTAATTATACGATTAATTATAATTAATATTTTCAGATTAAATAAGTTTTATTTATTCAAATTGAACTCGTTAACAGGAAGTGAACAGAGCGGCTCCAGACGGCGCCAGCTGGTTTCTATGGTTACTGTAACAAACCTGGAGGGAAGTTTGGCGCCGACGGGCCGCCTTGAGGATGAGGAACGTACGGAGGAGGCTGATCGCTGCTCATCTGGAGAGACAGGAAAAGATTTTATTATTATAATTAATATATATAATACAGCACATTTTATTTCTTTATAAGCTGCAGTTTGTCCAGCAGCCAGCAGGCGGCAGCAGAGAGCTATACATCTGTAATAAACATCTGTAATAAACATCTGTAATAAACATCTGTATCTCAGCAGCAGAGCTGTTGGTATTTTACCAGGTTTTAATGTGAAAGTAGAGAAATATAATTAATATAATATAATATATAATATAAGTTTTATTTCATCATCTCCATCAAGTAAACACACTGATAGAAGAATAATTTCACTGTGATTTTAAATTATGACTTTTTCTTTTAATCTTTTTCTTGTTTGCTGTTTTTTTTTCTTCCTGTTTGAGAAACTTTTAATATTTAATAACAAAACTGTTTTATGTCTTCAGGAGGAAGCAGCAGCTTACAACTTTATTATCAAAATATTACACGTTTAACTCCAAACACTTCATTATATGCTAACATGCTAACATGCTAACACTCAGTTGTTTATTCTGTTTTTTAAAGGCACAAACAAACAAACAAACATGTTGTTTGTTTTGGTGTTTATAGAAAATAAGAATAAAACGAGACAGATCCAAACTGTGTTGCTACGGAGAGTCGGAGGCGTCATGAAGAAGAAAAAACTGATTTCATCTTCAGTTTATTTTAATGTTGAACTGATTTATTGATCAACATGTTTCACATTATAAATGTTTTCTCATCGACACCTCAGAGCCTCCGTATAAACAGTCTGAAGGTTTTTTTTTACTTTACAGAAAATTAATTTAATTATTGATTATGTGTCGATGATGTCATTGATGACGTCACTGATGACATCACTGACAGGAAAGAAACCAGCAGCTCAACTGTTTTTAATTATTTTATATTGACGTTGATTTAAAAAAATTTAAAGTTTAAAGTTTGTTGTCGTGAAAATTATTTCTGTTCAACAAACAATAAAATGATTATTTTATATAAAGTCATAAAGTTTAATATTTAATATATTTAACATTTAAACATAAACTAAATATATAAATGTATAAAAATGTATATTTGTGTCTCGGGGCTCAGTCTAATCTCTGGTCAGCTGCCTTCATTCCATCTCTAATCTAATAATCTGGTTTCCATGACAACCGCCATCATGGAAACAGACCGTTGTGTTGTTGAAACAATGTGTTTGTTTAGAAACCAGAAAACCAGTAAACAGGTTTCCAGTTTAACCAGTCTGGAGTCCAACTGAAGAGCACGAGATGCTTTTTATTGTTTTACAGCCTGAAAACTAAAAAAAAACTATAAAAACTATTAAAAAAAACAATAAAACACAAAGTTCATCTTCAGAAATAAAGATGAATTTATGTTGAACCAATGACGTCACATGTTCAAATTAAAATACGTTTTTAAAAAGAAAATAAACTAAAAAAACATCCAATAAATAAAATAAAAGCATCTTCAGTTCAAACTTCACTTTAATCAACTTTAAATGATTATTAATCATAAATTTAACATTTAAATCTTCAGTTTTTAGTTTCTGGAAACGAAAAGTTTAAACAAACTTTAAAGGTTCAGATTTTTCTTCCTCTTTGTTTAAAATTACTGAAACTTTTCGATCCGTTTTGTGTTCATGAAGAAATTAAACTTATTAAACTAAACTAAAGTTAATTTAAATAATCTGCTGTGATGAATAAAGTTTTAAATCTTTAAACTCACCTTTCTTTTCTTTCCTTCTTTCTGACGGACTGTCTCTCTGCTGATCGATCAGCTGCTGCAGATTGATTGATGGCAGGATCGATGCTGCGCGAGGAGACAGCTGGCAGAGGCACGAGGGCGGGGTGACGTCATGTGACGCCTCCCAACACTTCCTGTTCTCTGAAAGTCCGTTTATGTTTCATCACATGTAAAAATTCACCAAAGATCAACTTTATTCATAAAAAACAACCAGAAGAAAAGAAAAGAAAAGAAAAGAAAAGAAAAGAAAAGAAAAGAAAAGAAAAGAAAAGAAAAGAAAAGAAAAGAAAAGAAAAACAAATAAAATGAAATAATGAATAAACTAAAATAAGCTAAAAATAAAATAAATTAACATGGTGACAAAAAAAAGCAGCAGAGAAACATGAAAACACCGACAGCATAGACAAAGAGTTTATTATTATTAATAATAATAATAAGGCTGTTTTATTTATCACTTAAAAACAGAATAATTATTTATAATTATTAAATTATTATGAACTTTTAATGATCAATTAAACTGACACTTTTTCTTCTTGTCATTGATAAATTGATTGATTTCAGTGAATCAGTTAATCAGGTATCCTTAACCTGTAAGAGACTCCACGGTAACCACGGTAACCATGGTAACCCCTGCCCCCATTAGTGCCTCCAGCTGTGTTTCTGTCACATGATAAACATCAAACAGCCTGAAGACTGAAACCAGTTTAAAACACAGTTTGTGTTTGGTGACAGTTTACTGGTTTCACTGGTTTCACTGGTTTCACAGATTCAAAGACTCAGCTGCTTCCTCTAATAATATAATTATTATTCAGCTGCATCCTGCTGGAGTCCGATGGTTGACACCAGGTCTGAGGAAGTGTAAGTGTGTTTTTCATTTCATTCATCAAAACAAAGCAAACTTCACATCCTACTGAGGAAGAAGATGATGTGATCTGTGTGAATGATCAGTCCTGGAGTCTATGGTGCTCTGATGGTGGTCGTTACTCTTTCTGGCACAATAATAGACAAACATCCTCCTCCTCTGTCTCTAACAGAGTAGCAGTGTATGTGGACTGTCCTGCTGGCACTCTGTCCTTCTACAGAGTTTCTGACACACTGATCCACCTCCACACCTTCAACACCACATTCACTCAGCCTCTGTGTGCTGGGTTTGGGTTCTGGTTTAGGTGGTCTGGTTCCTCAGTGTCTCTGTGTGATCTGTAGGAGGAAGAGTCTCCTCCTGTTAGAGAAACTTTCTCACTGCTGACCAGATAGTTCAGTCTGTACAGGATCACACACAGCTGATGGTATTTAGTACCAACATGATCTCTCACTGCTTGTAAATGTAAACATGGTTTCCACATGATTGACAGTTTGTTTGTAAAATGAATCAAATGATAAACTGAGTCCAGTTGTTGTTGTTGTTTTCTGTTGTTAGTGTATTAGAAAGGCTTGAACTGTAATGGGATAATGGGAATGGGATCTTCACTATGTTTTGTTGGAGTTCTTATAGTAGTTTCATAGTAAGTGTGTTACCTGATTCCTTCACTTCTTTAGAGATCACATGACTAATGACGGTCAGAACAACAGGCCTCCTATTGGCTGGTTAAATGAACAGCTCTAATGGTGAAGGCTGTCATGATGAAGGTTTCTGTTTTATTCTGTAAGAGAAGGTCAGAAAGGGTCAAAGGTCAGGAGGTTATCTAGTTTAAGGTATTTTAAAGGGTCATAAACTGAGATCATATCTGACCAGTGGAATAAACAAAGTCCAGGTATGTGAACACTGCTCAGGACTTTTCTCTGTGTTATGAACTTCTTTGGATCCGCTCTCTGTCATTTAAAGGTCATGAAGAAGAAATTCTTATGACACGTTTATTAAACTGAAACAAACTAAATAAAAACAAACAATCTAAATATATAAAGTCTGTTGTTCCTGAAGTTTTCAGCCACGTCTCATGGTCTTCCTCCGTTTATCATCATGTGACCAGTTTCTGTCACATGATCACAGCTGGTCGGCGTCGGCTGTGTCTCCACTTCCTGTTTGTGTCGACATTACAAACAGGAAATAAATAAATGATTGTTGTTGTTTTACCTTGAGAGCTGAAATGTGTTTAATAAAATAAAATAAAATAAAATAAAATAAAATAAAATAAAATAAAATAAAGGATCCGTTTAGTGATTTAATGATTTTCTGCATTTTATTCTTCAGCTTTTAAACTCAGTTTCTCTTCCTGGAACACGTTTATGATGTTCAGTTTGAGAATTAAAATATAATAACATGATAATAAGCAGTTTTTATGTATTTTAGAGGATTTTAAACTTCTTATTATTGTGTTTATTTAAAACCTCTTTGACATTTTTATTAAATATCAGCTCTTTAACTCACTAAATATCCACATGTGTTTTTATTGATCAGACGTTGATATAATTAATAATATCAGATAAACAACAGCAGCAAAATAAAAATCAATAACAAACCAGAGAAAAGAACATTTTTATTGATTTATTGACAGTTTTGGTTCGTTTCTACATGACATCATCGTTTCAGAGACAAGAAGTACTGAAAACAGCTGCGGACATCAGGCGGATCTATTCCTGTTCCTTCCTACAAGCTTCTATCTACAGGTGTGTCATGTGACTGTGCTCGGCAGCCAATCAGGAGGCAGCTGGAGGTCGTCGTCACTTTGTTTATTATTTGCTTTATTTTGACTTCTGGATGTTTTCCTGTTTGTTCAGCACATCCAAATATGGAACTTCCTGTTTACACACACCTGTCCACACACACACACACACACACACACACACACACACACACTTTCATGCCGTGTGTTTTTTTTTCTTGTTTTAATGTCTCATGTTGTGTTTATTATTTAAATAATTCATGTAAAAGCACCGTGAAATACTCGTGAGTTTTAGTGCCGCTGTTAAGAAAAAAAATCTTTAAAGATTAAAAAAAGCGTACGGCTACGACGAGATTAAACTTTAATATTCTGAAGTTAAACTTGTTTAATTTTCTCAGAATATTAAAATTTGTTCTCAACATACCAACATTAAAAAATATCAGGACTGTATTCATGAAATATTACAACTTTTTTCTCCAAATATCAAAACTTCAGATTTTATTCTTGAAATATTTCAACTTTTTTTTTTTTTAAATGAAATATTTCAGTTTTTATTTTTGTCGTATTACAACTTCCGTCCTTTTTTAATATTTAACTTAAAACTTTATTCTCAAAATATTCCATCTTTTTGCTTTTTAAATGTCTTATTCTGTGTTTATTATTTAATAAATCGTTTTTATGTCAAAGCACAGTGTGACTTCCGTATAACGCAGATTTAAGTGTTAAAAATAAATATTAAAGATTAAAAAAAAGTTGTGGTATGATGAGAGTAAAGTTTTAATATTTCGAGGAGTAAATATTTTAATATTTTCACAATATTACACTTTTTTTTAAAAAAAGAAAATATTACGACTTTATTCACGACATTTCCACAACGTTTGTTCTTTTAATACTTTGAACGTGTCGGATTGTTTTTCCTCACAGCGGACGACACTCTGCTGTTACTTTTGTTTATGAAATGTTTGTGTGTATAAATAAAGTTTCTGTCGTCGTTTTTTTTGTTTATCTGCCATCTAGTGGTCAGAATCGTCATCGCAGCCTTAAAAACGCACATCTGGCTTTAATAAGTTACTGAATATGAAGCTTGAAGCGAGTTACATACAGGATACATATCTGACACCGAGGCTTTTATCTCTACGGGGTAAAATCATCATCATCATCATCATCATCATCATCACAGAGGAAGAGTTTTGTTTTAAGGGGAGTATGAGGTTATCAGTTATAAATAAACTGGTTGGTAAAAAAAACAAAAACAAACTACGCAGTAAAAAATGCAGCATTTCAGTTGTTTATCGTACAGCGAGGCTCCGGTCGGGTCATGTGACCCGCTCACCTGGAGAACTGACATGCAGCAAATCAAAGGATTCATACCTGTGTGTGTTTAAAGAGCAGCGTTAATAATGCAGCTGCTGTTTGTTGATATCGAGGCGCCGGCAGCTTCACGCATTCTTCTTCTTTTGTTTGTTTTTTTTAACTAGCAGGACACAAACTTTCATTATTTTCTTGTCGAGGCTTCAGGATGCTGTTTGTTTGTTTGTTGGGGAAAAGTTAACTGAGTATCTGAATATCTTCAAAATGCGTTTTTAATGCAGGTGGACATGCAGCATGCAAGAACAACTCCAACCAACTGATTGTTCTTAACGTGCAAGTGATAATCATCATCATCATCATCATCATCATCATGCTGCCAGATGTTTCTGTCAGTATTAAACAGCTGCCTCAGTCTGTAATATTCTATCTGTCTACATGTAGGAAGACGTTTTGAGCATCTAAGCGTCTTTATTTCTGTCACAGCTGATGTCAGCGTCGCCGTCTGAAGTCTCTCTGCAGTCTGACACGTTCCTGTAACCCATGACGACCGCAGCGACACGAAGCTTCAGGAAACTCGTGACGATATTATACGACCAGGAGAAGCCTTTCAGTTTATAGTCTGTGGAGTCGACTTTATATTCAACTAAACTACAAACTCTCAACACGATGAGGAAATGTTGTGAACCACATTTAAAAAGCGTCGACGAGTCGTTCTGGTTTTAATCTCTAAGTTCAGCTCCTGTAATAAATGTGCTGGTGGCCATTTTGTAAATTATTGCTTCGTTAATAAGATGTAAAGATGAACAGTAGCTTTGATGTCTGCCGTCTCCGGGACTCCGTACTGAGTTTAATTTATTACAATACCTTCCACGTTAGTTAGCTAACGTAAGCTTAAGTGTGTAACAACCTGCGTTCTCTCTCCCGGCCAGCAGGGGGCGACTCCAGCGGCTGCACAAACAAGTCTGACTGTGGTCTATAAGAAAAGCACAGCATGTTTTCACTTCACTAAAGTTAACTGTAACATTATAACATCGCCTAAAAAAAGTCTGTTTTAATAAAACACCATCAGTGAGTCACATGATCAGTTTTTACTGGGAGGATATTTTCTTCTAACGGTTTTGAGCCTGTTTTTCACTTGCGAAAATTAGCATTAGCACTGTTTACCATGGATTATAAAGAGCTATGCTAGCAGCTATGGTCAGTGCTACCCTCTGGTCCAAATATGGTCACTTCTGGCTCCAAAAATCAAACATGGCGACTGCGAAATCGCTACACTCGTTCATAAACCAACGGGTGTCGTCACGGCGACTATGTTCATATTTGTTCACAGTCTATGGTGTTCCCATTAAGCTAGCGTTAGCTGGAGTCGGAGGTAGCGCCGTGTGACTGGAGGCTCAGCATGTTGGCGTCTAATTCATGAGATATGAAGGTCATTTCTACGAGTTCAACGTCGTCTGGAAGCAGTTAAATCAACTTTTTTATGCTTTCATGAGTAAAATAAAGGTTTCACAGATCTGAAAGTGGCTGTTGAGGCTTTTTCCAACACTGAGAACTGGTCGTTTAATATCGTCTATTAATAGATTTATAAAAGTTTCCTTTAACCTCCAAATCTGCAGTTTGTTTCTGACAGAAGCATCAATAATATGAAAGGTTTTTAATGCAACTGGACTTGTTTCAGCTGCTCGAAGGCGACTACTGACACCGATAAACGTGTCTGCTGGTTTCTGATTCAGCTTTTCACACTTCAGGAACTTTTTTTTTTTGTGAATGAAACTCGTCGCCTTATGCGGACATCTTCAGGGCGTCGATGGCGTTGATGATGAAATGTCCTCATGAACAGGTAACCCTAAAAAATACCACCAGTCTACCTATTAACTGTGTAATTAAGGTATTTAAAGGGAAGATTCATCAATTAATTAATGGACTGAATGTGTAAAGTGAATTAACTTGATGAATTATGATAAATAAATGTTTTAAGGGTTTTAATTATGTCCGTTTTTTACAGTTTTAAAGTCTTAAAAACCCTTTAAACCATGGTGTTACTTTGAATGGGGTTTTAAGGGGATAACTAATGGATAAATAAATATATTCTGATATTTAAAGGTTATTTAAATTGGCTTTCTGCACATTTAAAGGGCTTTTTGTGGAGTAAAAACCTCTTACAAGTGGAAAACATCACTTAATATCTAATAAATGATAAAGGTGATGATGGTTAATTAAAGGAATTATAATAAATAAGTGTTTTTAATGCATTATACGTTGTGGAAACTTCTCCTTTCATTTAAACCTCTTATTAAGTTTAAGTGTTATTCTGAGTTTGTTGGAACAAACCTGACAGAAATAGTCAGTTTGCTCTGTTGAACGTCTTTGGGGACTACACTACCCATGAGCCTCTGCTGCGGTGGAGCGCTGTGACATCAGAGTTCTAGAATGTTCTAATTATAGCTTCTTCACCTTCAGTCTGCCTTCAGCCGCGTAGCAACAGAGACTGAAGCTCTCTGATTGGACGTTTTTAATCTTACAGATCTTTTCATTTTAAACTTAATTCCCCAGAAACTCTCTGAGTAATTTTTCAGGTATTAATTCTCTGAGGATTTACAGGAAATGTGCTGATTATTGTAGAGTTTTTAAGAAACAACCTACACAAAACTTCTCACTGAAAACTGAGTATCTGTCAAACAGTTCAGGGTCTAATTTTAATAAGAATTTTTGCTACTAAATAAAACAAATCTGAACTTAAATTCAACACTTTTTTTCAGTTTTTTTCTTATAATCGCACCTCCCTCTCTATAAAACATCACTAGAATTAAAATCACTCAGAACATTTCCAGGAAATTCGTATAAAATTAAAGGACCTGTAAGATGTTTCTGACAGCAAAGCTTTCTGGGAAATGTAGTTGACTTCCCTCCTAAAGTGGAGCTGCTAGACGTCACAGCTCATTCATCCATTTAAACATGGGCTTATATGATATGAATGGATTACAAACTGGATGCTATTCAGCGCTATTTATGATCTAAATCTGGACTTTGTTACAATATATTTTCATATAACTAACATACAACTGTTTGTCCATTACTTTTAGCTAATTATCTAAACTTTTCATTTATTTTTTTTAACTATTTCAACGATTATTTCAAGCTGTCACGCTCTCAGTTAACATGAAATCACAGTTTGTGTGTTTCAGTAGGTTTAGTTGGGTTGAGCTAGTTGGTAATTAGCCTCCTTGGGTTTCGTCACGCCAGCGTTTAAAACTTAAAACATCGCGGCCGTCGATCTTTTTCACAGAAGACGTTTTGACTTGTCGTAGCGGGAGAAGCTGCGGTGACATAAACATCGTCCCCGTACACCGCGACGGTGTGACGGCGAGCCAGCGTGTGCTTTACCAGGACCCTGAAACTGAGAGAGTGTTTTATTCTGTCGTCATGTCAACACGTCTTCTGTGAGTTCAGATCAGATCGTTTGATTGGCTGATGGAGGTCTGAACTGTCTTCTGTTGGCAATCAGGATCTGAGTCTGATGTTGTTTTTTTGCAGCGGGTGTTTATCATCCTGATCAATGTCGAGTTAAGAATCCACGTCAGTGTCCCGTCACCGGGGGCAACAGCTGAAACCATGACAACAGGTTCAAAACAGGTCAACAGAAGGAGACGCGGCGTCCGTCACGTCTCGTCGCTGGTGATGTGAAGGCAGCAGAATCAGCCGGTCGGACCACCGGAGCCTCGGACACAGTTCGGCCCGAGAGACATTCAGGTCCTCCGTCGCGGAGGATCGGCCAGCGTCTGCTGACGGGCGGCTCCGGTGGCCCCGCCCCCGTCATTATGACGTGGCGGTCTGTTTGTTGCGGAAGGTTTCGAAGAACGCCATCATGCCCTTCCTCACGTTGCCGCTGCTGCCGTTGCCCTTGGAGATCCTCGGCATCATGGTGGTGCTCCCGCTGCCGTGGAGACGGGATGTGAGGGGAGGGAAGGCAGCGCCGTCCATGGAGTTGGCCCGTTTGACCTTTGATGGGGTCGCGTGCCACGACTTGGTCCTCGGAGGAGGAGTCTGAGCCACTAAACACTTCTGATACTGAACCTGACGACAGAAAGGACGAAAGGTTAGATCAGATAACGTTATGTTATAGTTATTAGTTCTTCTGTTTTTATTTTACTGTAGTTATTAAACATAATTCTGATGTTTTATATGTGAAGACGCTGCAGTAAAATTCATGGATGGAAACTTTAAAAAACTCCTTGTGAATGTTCATTTAAACATTTAAATCAATATATCGACTCCTCATCACATTATAATCAGTTAGTCCATCCATTAGTTACCCTTGAAGGATTATTTCAGGTTCTGATGAAGACGTGCTGTGAAGGACTCACCATACACGCAGCCTGAACGGCCTCAGACAGGTTCCCGGCGTCCGGCTCGCACCAGAACACGTGACACTCGAAGCGCTGCGTGCCGCCGTCTACGATCACAGCGAAGGTGTGGCTGTCATGGCCGACGCCCAGAAAGGTGAGGAAACGCACCTGGCACTCCCAGAAAGGCTCCTCCCCCTCCTGTCAGGAACAGGTGGAACAGGTAGAACAGGTAAAACAGGTTAGAACAGGTGGAACAGGTGGAACAGGTAGAACAGGTAGAACAGGTAGAACAGGTAAAACAGGTTAGAACAGGTTAGAACAGGTAGAACAGGTAGAACAGGTGGAACAGGTTAGAACAGGTAGAACAGGTGGAACAGGTAGAACAGGTAGAACAGGTGGAACAGGTGGAGCAGGTGGAACCTCACCTGTCCCTTCCGCAGAGACAGGATGTTGTCAGTCACGTGGATGACGATCGGCTCCCAGTCGTCTCTGTCTGTAGAGTTCATGATGCTCTCGATCGCTCTGTTCAACACCTCCATACCTGCACACACACACACCTTGGTTTCTATGGCAACCCTCGTCCCTAACAGTGAATGTCACTAGATGTAGCAGGTGTAGCACGTGTAGCAGGTGTAGCAGGTGTAACAGGTGTAACAGGTGTAGCAGGTGTAACAGGTGTAACAGGTGTAACAGGTGTAGCAGGTGTAACAGGTGTAGCAGGTGTAACAGGTGTAGCAGGTGTAGCAGGTGTAACAGGTGTAGCAGGTGTAGCAGGTGTAACAGGTGTAACAGGTGTAGCAGGTGTAACAGGTGTAACAGGTGTAGCAGGTGTAGCAGGTGTAACAGGTGTAACAGGTGTAGCAGGTGTAGCAGGTGTAACAGGTGTAACAGGTGTAGCAGGTGTAACAGGTGTAGCAGGTGTAACAGGTGTAGCAGGTGTAACAGGTGTAACAGGTGTAACAGGTGTAGCAGGTGTAACAGGTGTAACAGGTGTAGCAGGTGTAGCAGGTGTAACAGGTGTAGCAGGTGTAACAGGTATAGCAGGTGTAACAGGTGTAACAGGTGTAGCAGGTGTAACAGGTGTAGCAGGTGTAGCAGGTGTAACAGGTATAGCAGGTGTAACAGGTGTAACAGGTGTAGCAGGTGTAACAGGTGTAGCAGGTGTAACAGGTGTAGCAGGTGTAACAGGTGTAACAGGTATAGCAGGTGTAACAGGTGTAGCAGGTATAGCAGGTGTAACAGGTGTAACAGGTGTAACAGGTATAGCAGGTGTAACAGGTGTAACAGGTGTAACAGGTGTAGCAGGTGTAGCAGGTGTAACAGGTGTAACAGGTATAGCAGGTGTAACAGGTGTAACAGGTATAGCAGGTGTAACAGGTGTAGCAGGTGTAGCAGGTGTAACAGGTGTAGCAGGTGTGGTCCTACCCATGGCTCGGGACACCGGCAGGTTACCGATGTATTCGACCTCGAACTTCTGGACCTGCTGCCGCACCGCCTCCAGAAACTCCACTGAAACAACAACAACAACAACAACAGGCAGGGGTCAGCAGGGGTCAGCAGGGGTCGGCAGGGGTCGGCAGGGAGCCAATCAGAGGGCAGCAGGTGAGTCACCTTGTCTGGGCAGGTCCTCAGGTGAGATACTCTCCATCGTCAAGGAGCGAGACGGCCTCATCAGCGCCTTCTCTGACATCATCTACACACAAACACACACACATCCTATTAGTCCGTCTGTCAATACTGTCCCCCTTCTCTAGTCTGTCAGTTCCCAGCTGATTGGTTCCTACTGGAGACACTAATAAACACTTTTCTCTGTAAATCAGACAGCAGGTGTTGAAGTAAACAGGTAAACACATGACGGACTTTAAAAGGTTTTTAATTTCCTGATACAGCTGTTTAACAAACGTCACTCAAACAGTCAACACAGGATTTCCCGACTGTTAGAAAAACATAAAATATACCAAAGATGATCAGAAACACTGAGAGGAAACAATAAGTTCTAACATTTCAGTAAAAGTTGTGTGAATGTGCTCAGTGGTTCATTTTAAACTGATTACCTGGTTTTCCACTAAGACATCATATTGGAGTGGAGATCATATTTAGCTGGACGTGAACAACAGACTAAATTATTCAGAAAATAATAAATAAGGTAAAGAAGAAGAAGAATTGGATAAATTATAAGAACTGAAAAGGAAAAATAACAGTGTAATTTTGCCTGAAATGATCCATCGATAATGGAAAACAGTGTTTGATCATCAGAGCAGAAGAAGAGTCCATCTGTTCTGATGATGTCACACTAAACATTCATGTTATTTTTTTAGACATTTTAATGTGGAATAATTTAAAACACCAAGAAATCAGGTTATAAAGGTTCCTGTCAAAATGTGAAGCGATAAAGGAGACCAAATAATGTCACTCCAGAAACTAATTTTGGAATAAAATAATAAATAAATAGAAAGAGGTGAGTCTGACCTTGGAGCACATCTCGTGCAGCGCCGTGGCGATGGCCTTCGCCGGAGCGTCGCAACGAAACACGTGACACTTCAACACACAGCTGTCCTTATCTCCAGCCACGAAGGCAAAGTCCCTGAACGCACCACACACACACACACACACACACACACACACAGTGGTCGTGGTCAGGATGGACAGGTGTGGTCATGTGATCAGCAGCAGGTGAGGTGTGCACATGCAGGAGGAGGTTGTGGGTGTGAGGAGGTAAAGGTAGAGGTTTACCTGTCCCTGCGCAGGTGAGTGAGGAGCGGTTTAAAGAAACAGAGAGAGTGACAGAAACAAACACAAAGGTGAGCGATGTCAGCGGCGGAAAGTAAATAAATACAAAACTACTGTATTTAACTACAGTTCAGAGGTTCTTGTCCTTTACTTGAGTATTTCCATGTGATGCTACTTTCTGCATTTCAGAGGGAAATATTGTACTTTCTACTCCACTACATTTATTTGACAGCTTTAGTTACTTTTCAGATGCAGATTTGACACAATGGATAATATAACAAGCTTTTAAAATACAACACATTGTTAAAGATGAAACCAGTGGTTTCCAACCTTTTTGTCTTTTGACGTCTTACAAAAAGCAGTGTGTAGTCGGGGTCACATTTCACATGTCTATGAGTTGTTAACAGCTCCACCAAATAGTGATTTTTCCCTCTAAACTTCTCACATGCTTTCATTTCAATAAATGTTCAAATGATCCAATATTTCAGCAACAATCAAAGATATCAGAACGTTGTTTCTTCTTCTTTCCTCTTTAAACAGTAACAGTGAGTAGAAGGTAGATCTCAGCAGCTGAATAACAACAACCTGCAGGATTCAGAGGAGCAGCTGCTGCAGACTTCTCTTTCTTCTTTCCTCTCCCATTAATCATCTCACGACCCCTCAGATTTATCTGCTGGCCCTTTGGAGGGCCCCGACCCTTAGGTTGGGAACCAGTGGACTAACTTAGCCTAGCTTAGCATAAAGACTGGAAGCAGGGGGAAACTGTTAGCATAGCTCCACCAGAAGAATTCCAACAACTGCAGATGTGTCTGACTGACATGTTGTACGTAGTTACTGAGCAGGTGTCGCGCCTCATGCACAAGATTGTGAGATTTGAATATTAGAGGATCAGAAAGAATTAGAGAATATAAATCCTGTGACATCACAGAGCTGCGCTGTGACATCACAGCTAGAACAGAAAAAAGCGCAACTGAAATGTGAAACTGACTCGTTCCATCATCAGGTGAGATAACGGAGGAGGAGGCGGCAGCTGCTCTCTGATTGGCTCACCTGCCGTTGTTGCAGCCCACCCCCCACACACGGATGTTGATGATTGGCTGACAGTGGAGGGGGGTGTGGTCTAAAGGGTCCAACAGGGTCAGAGTGTCTTTCTTCAGAACCAGCATCATCTCCCGTCCCTGCAGACACACAGACAGGTAAACACACAGACAGGTAAACACACAGACAGGTAAACACACAGACAGGTGGACAGACAGACAGGTAAACACACAGACAGGTAAACACACAGACAGGTGGACACACAGACAGGTGGACAGACAGACAGGTAAACACACAGGCAGGTAAACACACAGACAGGTGGACACACAGACAGGTGGACAGACAGACAGGTAAACACACAGACAGGTAAACACACAGACAGGTGGACACACAGACAGGTGGACAGACAGACAGGTAAACACACAGGCAGGTGGACAGACAGACAGGTAAACACACAGACAGGTGGACAGACAGACAGGTACCGTAGGTGTCTTACCTCCCCCCAGGCCCCCATCCTGTCTCTCTGCTCGGGACTGTTGCAGTGAGACAGCTGCTGGATGACGTTACTGACAGCGAGACTGCTGCGACCGGGAGACAGGTCCTCCTCCTCCACCTGCAGCCAGCCGAGAGAACGCACGGCAAAACACTGACAGACAGACAGACAGGTGGAGAGAGAGACAGACAGGTGGAGAGAGAGAGACAGACAGGTGGAGAGAGACAGACAGGTGGAGAGAGAGACAGACAGGTGGAGAGAGAGAGACAGACAGGTGGAGAGAGAGACAGACAGATGGAGAGAGAGAGACAGGTGGAGAGAGAGACAGACAGATGGAGAGAGAGAGACAGGTGGAGAGAGAGACAGACAGGTGGAGAGAGAGACAGACAGGTGGAGAGAGAGACAGACAGGTGGAGAGAGAGAGACAGGTGGAGAGAGACAGACAGGTGGAGAGAGAGACAGACAGGTGGAGAGAGAGACAGACGGGTGGAGAGAGAGACAGGTGGAGAGAGAGAGACAGACAGGTGGAGAGAGACAGACAGGTGGAGAGAGAGAGACAGACAGGTGGAGAGAGAGAGAGACAGGTGGAGAGAGAGAGACAGGTGGAGAGAGAGAGACAGGTGGAGAGAGAGAGACAGACAGGTGGAGAGAGACAGACAGGTGGAGAGAGAGAGACAGACAGGTGGAGAGAGAGACAGACAGGTGGAGAGAGAGACAGACAGGTGGAGAGAGAGACAGACAGGTGGAGAGAGAGAGACAGGTGGAGAGAGAGACAGACAGGTGGAGAGAGAGAGACAGACAGGTGGAGAGAGACAGACAGGTGGAGAGAGAGACAGACAGGTGGAGAGAGAGAGACAGAGGTAGATTAAGCGGTCAGTGAGTCGTTGGGTGACAAACAGAGAAACCAGGACACAGAGAGTCATATTAAATCAGATTAGATCAGATTAGATCAGATTAGATCAGATTAAAGTGCAGCAGATGAACAGAAAGCAGCTCTGAACCTGTTTTTACTGTATTTAACACTCTCTGTTGAGCTGTGACATCACAGCCGCTGGACGGCGCTTCGTTAACGACGTCACCTTAACGAAGCAGAGAAACTAAAGTTTGGTTCCTTCTGACTAAAACTGAACCTGAAATGAAAATAAATACAATAAAATATACAAATAAATAAAAATAAATGAATATTGTTGCTGCAGCTGTTCAGTTTTATTTAGAAGATTATATATTATTATTATTTATTATTTACTTTATAGGAGGAATGATTACAGTCAGGAAAACCTCTTTCACTGCTCATGTGGACACCTGACTGCTGGTTTAACTGGGAACACTGGGAACACTGGGAACACTGGGAGCTGGTCCTTTAAGACATGTGATCTTTATTAATCAAACATACTGGTTCTTACCTTGGAGTCGGGATCATGGTTGGTGAGATAATCTTCATGCCAGGAAGACCTGAGAGAGAAACTGAACTCATTTACCTGTACAGGTGTGTGTGTGTGTGTGTGTGTGTGTGTGTGTGTGTGTGTGTGTGTTACCTGTCCTCAGGTGGTTCGACCGTCTGTCTGCTGGTGGGCTGCGACCCAGCTTCCTCCTGCTGAAACAAAACACCACAGAAGAAGAAACAAACTCCAGAGATCAAATCTCAGCTGACTTGTTCTACCTGTTCTAACCTGTTCTACCTGTTCTAACCTGTTCTAACCTGTTCTACCTGTTCTAACCTGTTCTACCTGTTCTACCTGTTCTAACCTGTTCTACCTGTTCTAACCTGTTCTAACCTGTTCTACCTGTTCTAACCTGTTCTACCTGTTCTACCTGTTCTAACCTGTTCTACCTGTTCTAACCTGTTCTAACCTGTTCTACCTGTTCTAACCTGTTCCACCTGTTCCACCTGTTCTACCTGTTCTAACCTGTTCTAACCTGTTCTACCTGTTCTACCTGTTCTAACCTGTTCTACCTGTTCTACCTGTTCTACCTGTTCTAACCTGTTCTAACCTGTTCCACCTGTTCTAACCTGTTCTACCTGTTCTACCTGTTCTAACCTGTTCTACCTGTTCTAACCTGTTCTAACCTGTTCTAACCTGTTCTAACCTGTTCCACCTGTTCTACCTGTTCTACCTGTTCTAACCTGTTCTAACCTGTTCTAACCTGTTCTAACTTGTTCTACCGGTTCTACCTGTTCTAACCTGTTCTAACCTGTTCTACCGGTTCTACCTGTGTGTCGAGTACTTGTGGCGTCTTGCTCAGTGCCGGGTGCTGCCACTGGGTGGCGCCGGTGGGAACGTGCCAGTAGTAGGTTCCTGTGGAGTCCTTGATGGTTCTCCAGCCAGAGGGAAGGTCCGGGTCCAACAGCAGGTTCTGGTCCGTCCAGATGTTGTCTGCAGAGACACAAGAACGGTCACCAGCTGTCCTCATTCCTCATCGAGCAGGAAGCAGCAGAAATAAACATGTTTACAGTCTTAGTCTGTAAAGCTAATTTCCTCTTTCATTATTACTGTACAGACGGGTCAATTTACATATAAGTCACCTGTTTACAGTTTATTAAGGATTGAAGTTATGTATTATAAAGGAACAGCTACCATGGCAAGAACGTTGGCTGTGTAACATAAGAGTTTATGGGTAGCTGCCGCTATTTCAGTGTGTTTTCAGTTCATGAGACTTAATTGTACCATTTTGGTCCTAAAAAGTCTTTTTCAGCGTTTGGTTGAACTAAAAGATCCTCTAAAGAGTCGGATAGTCAGTTTTTTCAGGTGATTACATTTTGTTTTAATGGTTTCAAGCCTGTTTTTCGCTGGTGAAAATTAGCATTAACATCATCACAGTTCAAACATAGACTGTAAATGCACTGTGCTAACCAAGCTAGCAGCTAGCGTCAGGCTCAGCTCCACCCTGACGTCCAAATATGGTCACGTCTGCCTCCTAATCAGCAAAGATGCAAACTCAAGGCTTCAAAACAACACAAACCATCCATCTCTATGGTACCTACATGTGTAGAAACCAAAATCAAAATGGCTGCTCTCTCATGATGTTTTACAGATGTTGGTTCCTCCTGGAACAACAAAGACCTGAAACTGTCTGAACTCTTTACTGGAATTTAAGTCCATTTTAAGGGATCGAGAAAATGATCAGTGTGATTGCTCTTACATTTTTTGTTGAAGTAGTTTTCCAAAACTGTACCTGTTTATGCATCTTAACTGGATTTTGTTTGTAGTGTGTGACAGTTATATTTGTCTGTTTATGTTGTTTGTGTTTATTGTTGTAACAGGATTTAAACTGCCAAGAGATTTTAATCTCTATGAGACTTTTACCTGGTTACATAAAGGATAAGAAGAATAAACATGGAGGTTAAATATGTGGCGTTTTAAAACAGAGGGAACAGGATTAATACTGTTATTTTTCGGTTGTATAATCTAAACATATGATGTCACGCTCTTCTTCTACAGCTCTCTTAAGTTACCGACACTTTAATTACAGTTCACACTTCTTCATCTCTGCCACTTTAACCTCATCTCACATCTGAGCTGCTGTCGTTGCTGCTCTTAAACAGAACAGCACCTCGCTAATAAGATGTTTGCAGAGACGCTGCGTCCTCGTTAGTCAGCTGAAGTCTGAAGTCTCCTGATGTACGAATAAAGACATCAGTGTGGAGCAAAAAGTCAAAGATCTCTGATCATTCAAGCGCTTTTATCTCTTTCAGCTAACTCACAGTAACTTCAACTTGTTTACAGCTCAACTGACGTTTCAGCTGCTTTCAGTTTCCTGTTTGTTCAGCAGTTATTTTCTCTGCTTACATACAAACTGACATGTGAGCTGCCTGCAGGCTGCGTTCATCCTCCAACATGCAAACAGTTGAAGAGGATCTTCTGTCTCCTTTCTGAAGCTGAAAAACATTTCTGGAAGTTATGTTTTGTTAATATAACATTTATAAATCTGCTGTGTGTACACAGAGACGCTTCATTTCATTTACCTAAATGTAGCAAACTCAGACTTCTGCTAATAATAACGTGAACTATTGATCCATAAAAAAACATGTCAGCAGTTATTCAGTGTAATAAAATGAAAGCTCCTCCTCTTCTGTTGCTCTGCAGTTTTATTTCCGTACAAGGTGACTTTAACCTTCGGCAGGTCGCTGCTGACACACGCTGCTGGCACACGACGCCACTTTCATCATACATCAGTAAAAATGAACACTGAAGACACTTTTCCTTCTTCCAGTGTGAACGGGTTCACTGTTGACGGGTTCACGAAACGTTGTTGATATTCAACGTCGTGTTCTGAACAAGAAATCGGAGGTCAAACTGCAGCAACAAGACGAGATGAAAGAGGAGAAGAAACCAAAGAGGATTTGAATAATTAATGAACCTTTAGAGATACAAAATGCTGAATCAGCTGATTGAGAGACAACGATACGACCGGAAGGAGACGATCGGCTCGATAAACTACAGTCAGCAGATTTATAAGCACAGCAGCTCTGTGGGTTCGTTTAGCTATAACGCACTTTTCTTTGTATAAATAATTTATTGAACCTGCGCTCTCTCTCCCGGCCAGCAGGGGGCGACTCCAGCGGCTGATGAAAACAGGAATCAAACTGCTTCTATTGTTTCTATTGGAATATCTTTACTGTCATAATAATACACTTAATTTGCTTCACTTTTTATTCATGGTGAAACTCTACAGTATTAATAACATAGAAGGGAAAAAAAGAAATAATAATAATAATCTTTAATGGTTTCCAGTTAAAAACCATCTTAAACACACCAGCAGCAACCCGTCACATAGCAACGATTTGGTTACCTTCACCGACCACCCCTGCAAACACAAACCTCCGAGCAACTACCTACGAACAAGAGAGCGGACGCCATAGCAACCACACGGCAACCACATGGTAACCACATGGCAACCACATGGCAACCACATAGCAACCACATGGTAACCACACGGCAACCACATAGTAATCACATAGTAAAAACATAGCAACCACATGGCAACCACATAGCAACCACATGGTAACCACATAGCAACCACACGGCAACCACATGGCAACCACATAGCAACCACATGGTAACCACATGGTAACCACATAGTCACCACATAGCAACCACACGGCAACCACGCGGTAACCACATGGCAACCACACGGCAACCACACGGTAACCACATGGCAACCACACGGCAACCACACGGCAACCACATGGTAACCACATAGTAACCGCATAGCAACCGCACAGCAACCACATAGCAACCACACGGCAATCACATAGCAACCACATGGTAACCACATGGTAACCACATAGTAACCACATAGCAACCGCATAGCAACCACATGGTAACCACACGGCAACCACATAGCAACCACATAGCAACCACATGATAACCACATGGCAACCAAGGCTACAGAAGACGGCTGTTTATGAGGATGTGTTTATGAGCCAACATATTAATAAAAAGAAATAAAACAAGGAAAAAGTTAAAATAATACGAGAACAAAAGTTCTAATATTAGGAGAAGAAGGAATATTATGAGAAAAATTTACAAAGAGTTCACGGGTTAGGGTTAGGGTTAGGGTTAGAGCAGGTCGAAGCCCTGAGTTTTGACTTGCAGGCATTTCAACACGTTCACATCAAGTTTCTTTAACATCCGACGTCACAACAGGAAATAAACACCAGAAAACAACAAACAGCTGACTACGTCGTCCTTTAACGTCACACCTTTGCTCCTGACAGATGGTCATGAAGCGCTGGCAGAGGTCACCGTGAGGTCACATTCAGGTAGATTAACGGACGGCAGATGGTCAGATCACACGGTCCTCTGTTTACCTTCATACTTCATCTGTTAGCTCGTTATTAATCTGCTGTAAAACATTCAGTGTGAAGCTGCTTTGCCTTCCCTCACGTCCCAGAATCCTTCATGACACAGCACCGCCATGCCTGTGTGTGTGTGTGTGTGTGTGTGTGTTCATGTATTGCTATCATACTGAGGTCCTGTTTGACCGTCTTTCCAAACGAGGTCATGTGACTGACAGTAGCGTCCTGGGAGCCATCAGAGGGTCACTGAGCTGTTTCCATCCACATGTTTTTATCATCTGTGCATAAAAAAACCTTTAAACATGTTTTTAAAGTGTTTCCTGAGTGAATAAAGGTCAGAGGAACACGTGTTGGGTTGAAGTTACTACTTCCTTTAAGTTAGGACCACCTCAGTCGCCATGGCTACCAGGACGATGGTGGCCCTTCCTCTGAGCTGAAATCCACCGCACAGTTACCACGACAACAAGCTGTCACTGAAACACTACTGAAGGTCGTTTTTTGTGCGACTGACATGACGACCTGTTGTTCGGTTTTTGTTGTTGGAAAACAGTCGACCTGTTTGTGTGATTGTGGAGTTTTTGAGGGAAGTGTGCAGACGGTAAACAGGAAGAGAGACTTTTTAACATCTTCAGCTGACGCGTTTTAAAAGAAAACAGCCAGTAAAACAGTCTGAAATCTCTAACTTTGCTCTTGACTTTGTGCATTTTGTTATTTTCCTTCATGTTTCCACTGTTAAAGAGTTTTTTCTGAGGATAGAGGACGTGTTTTACAGACTGTAAAATCTCTTGAGGTTAATGTTGGGCGACATGAATCTGATTGGACATGACTTAAATACACATATTTATAGTTTATACATTAATATACTATATTATGGCATATTTCCATCACATGGTACCGGCTGAACTCGCCTTTTTTGGTTTTCCATGACGATAAAGTACCTGGTACCAACTGTTTTGGTATCAGCTCCGTCGAGGTTCCATAAAAGCAGAGCTGGAACCAAAATGTGACGTCAGAGCTAACCTTCACTTTTCCAGCAGTTGGGGAAACAACAGACGTGACTTTTCATGGTGTTGACGAGCTGCAGCGTTTATTAACTGACACACTGTAGTCTGTACTGTACATTTACTGTCAGACTGACAACTTACTGCTGCTGCTAACCGTTTCCTCTGCTCCGTTAGCATTAGCCGTTATTTCAGACACTCTCTCTCTCTCTCTAGCTTAACCACTCACTGGCTAAAGAGTTACGCTACCTGAAGTTTCCATGGCAACGACACAAACGTTAACTCATGTTTTGAGACAGCGCTGCTCCCAAACGCTATTGATTTAAGAATAAATGGACATTTGGTGTTATTTTTGACATTTAAAAGGTATTTTAGGGGAAACAGTGCTATCCTTTTGCTATCCTCCATTGTTCATTTGTGTGTTGCGCTGAAGATGACGTCATGGCAGATTCATGTAATGGAAAACAGACATCAGAAAAGTACCTGGTACCATATGATGGAAATGTGTCATTAGGTAAAGTCAGTCAACCCATCATGTTTTAACATCTCTATCTGTTTAAATGCTGTGTATATATTCTGGTGTAGATGCTGATATAAACACAGCAGAGGTGACAGTCAGACTGGGAACAGTGTTAACAACCAGACAGACGGGACTGCAGGTGTTTTAAACCATCAGACAGCAGCTCAAATCAACATCAAAGCTGTTTTTCTTCTTTTCTCCTGCTCACACTGATCATTAAAATGAGTTTATGTGAAGCTAATATGAAGCTTCAGCGTCCAAATGAGTCAAATCCAGTAGATATCTTTCAACGTTACAGTCTTTTTAGTGGCAAAGTCCCTCTTTTTGTTTCTATACTTCCACCTGCAGCTCAACAGGGAAACACAAAGAGGAGAATTTGATGCTAAAAAGACAGAATAACAGAAGCTCATACTGACACCTGACTGCTGGTTTTAAGACAAACTGGGAGCACTGGGAGCACTGGGAGCACTGGGAACTGGTCCTGGAAGCTCATTTTAACCTTTATAACACTGCTCAGTTCAGTTTATTTGTTTTTATCTCGTCTGAAACTTTTCAAGCTGTTCAACAAAATAAAGGTCACAACTTCCTGTTTGTGTTTCATGCACCTGCTCAACAAACAACAAAACATGTAAACAACAGGAAGGTGTGTGTGTGTGTGTGTGTGTGTGTGTGTGTGTGTGTCTTACCGTCATAGTTGACTATGATGATGGCTAACATGTAATCCTTGCCCATCATGGCTCCGCCCTCCAACGTGTGTGCTCCAATCAGCTGATCGCCCTCCAACACACACACACACACACACACACACACACACACACACACACACACACACACACACACACACACACACACACACACACACACACACAGAGGCCCAGCAGATGACAGATTAAACCCTCCTCCTGCCCGTCTCTCTCTCTCTCTCCGTCTGTGTGTCTGTCTCGGTGTCTCTCGTCCTTCTCTCAGACGACACCATCAGTCTCCTTCTTCTTCTTTTTCTTCTTCTTCTTCTTCTTCTTCTGTATTTTCCGTCCCGGCGTCTCCTCTCTCTCTCTCTCTCTCTCTCTCTCTCTCTCTCTCTCTGTGTGATGAAGGATGCTGCTTTCCTCCTCCTCCTCCTCTCTCTCAGTGATGGAGGCAGTACCACTCCCTCCTCCTCCTCCTCCTCCTCCTCCTCCCTCCTCCTGATGACGTCATCACTCCTCCTCCCTCTCTCACTCTTTGCTCACCTTCAGTGGAAACCAGCACATTTCCATAACAACCACACACACACACACACACACACACACACACACACACACACACACACACACAGAAACACGTCTCTACATTCAGACTGTAACAGCTGATCAGACTCATTGATCACCTCATAGATTCTCCTCTAACAGCACAAAATACTGATTTAATCATTATTATTATATTTAAATATAACATTTATATTAATGAAACAATCAGCCAGCTCAACTTTACAACATATTATATTGTTCTTTAATACATTATTATTATTATTATTATTATTATTGTCATTATTATTATTTATAGTTATAAACAGATATGGTAATAAAAAAGACAAACATGTTTCACAAACATGTCTAAACAAACATACATGTTTAAATAATACATTTTAAATGCATGTTATTTTTCTGCCATGATGTGTTCCTGGCATGTTCCTGGCGTGTTCCAGGCGTGTTCCTGGCATGTTCCAGGCGTGTTCCTGGCGTGTTCCAGGCGTGTTCCTGGCGTGTTCCAGGCGTGTTCCTGGCGTGTTCCTGGCGTGTTCCAGGCGTGTTCCAGGCGTGTTCCTGGCGTGTTCCAGGCGTGTTCCAGGCGTGTTCCTGGCGTGTTCCAGGCGTGTTCCAGGCGTGTTCCAGGCGTGTTCCTGGCGTGTTCCAGGCGTGTTCCTGGCGTGTTCCAGGCGTGTTCCAGGCATGTTCCTGACTGGTCTGTTGTCTTTTCCTCCAGCTGATGGAAACATCAGACGTCATGCGTGTTTAAGGACACGCTGGGCTGCCTGATCATGTGACCTTGTTAACGAGGGTCTGCTGCGCTGAAACTACGACGTTTTAAAGATACTGTTAATACTGGTTAATGTTATAAACAGTGAAAAATATTATTTCATTACAGAATTTAATTTTAAAAAAGGAAAATAAACTTCAAGCCATAAAACTGGAACATAAGCGTCACATTTCCTGTTAAGAAGCCGACTATAGACCCATATCTAACCTTCCTTTTCTGTCTAAGATCCTCCAGAAAGCAGTCGCTAATCAGTTATGTGACTTTCTAGATAACAATAACTTATTTGAGGCTTTTCAGTCTGGATTTAGAGGCATCATAGCACAGAGACAGCGCTGGTTAAAGTCACAAACGACCTCCTGACTGCATCAGACAAAGGACTTGTCTCTGTACTTGTCTTGTTAGATCTTAGTGCTGCATTTGACACTGTTGACCATCAGATCCTGTTACAGAGACTGGAACATTTCACTGGCATTAAAGGTTCTGCATTATGCTGGTTTAAATCCTATTTATCAGATCGATTTCAGTTTGTTCATGTTAATGATGAATCCTGCATAAAAGCAAAAGTTAGACACGGAGTTCCTCAAGGTTCTGTTCTGGGACCTTTACTATTCACTTTATATCTGCTTCCTTTAGGGAATATTATTCAGAAACACTCCATAAATTTCCATTGTTATGCAGATGATACCCAAATATATTTATCAATGAAGCCAGATGAACCCAATCAGTTATCTAGACTCCAAGCAGCCTTAAAGACATAAAGACCTGGATGACCTGCAATTTACTGCTAAACTCAGATAAAACTGAAGTTATTGTGTTTGGTCCTAAACACCTTAGAAACACATTATCTAATGATTTATCTAATCTAGATGGCATTACCCTGGCCTCCAGCACCACCGTAAGGAATCTGGGAGTTATCTTTGATCAGGATATGTCCTTTAACTCCCACATAAAACACATTTCAAGGACTGCCTTTAAAATCAGACACATCCTTTCTCAACAAGATGCAGAAACAATAAAATAATCCACATATTTGTTACTTCCATGCTGGATTATTGCAGCTCGTCTGGGAATGAACCCAGCGAGGCAGATGGCCGCTCACCCAGAGTCCAGCTCTGCTGCTTTCCTGCTCATGGAGGGAAGCTGGTCTAAACCTGCTCCGTGGAAAAGAGCCCAGAGATGAAAATATATAAATAAACATATCAATAAAATAAAAATATATATTAATAAAATTAAATTGAAATGAAATAAATGTTTAATGCATGTAAGACGTGTTTAATATGCTGATTATAAGTTGTTATTAGAGAGGAGGCTTCTGGAGGAGCTGCAGTTCTGTCCAACGCAGTTTATTGTGTTTATTGATCAGCTGATCATTTCATTATTCATCAAATAAAAAGACTGAACCATCAGTTGATCATTAAAACACTTCATTATTTTTCTTCTTCTCTGATGTCACAAACTTAACATTTTATATATTTTTATTTATATTTTATCTATATTTATATTGTATTCTGCAGCTGTTTTATTAGTATTTTATGTTTATTTTAGTATTTTATTCAGACGCTGCTGCAGATCAATAATTAAATATCAGTTATCAATATGTAGAAATGATTAAGTACAGTTTAAATTGATTTATTTCTACATATTGATAACTGATTGAGTCATCCCTCTGAATGACGTAGGCTGAGCACGAGGACGTCCTGATTGGTGGATTAAACTCCTCCGTCCTCGTGAGGAGCCACGTCAGCAAAATGGGGGAAAAAAAGACTGTTACAAAATAAAATACAAACAATTCGATCTTATTTTGAAGTCGTAGCGGAAGTTGTTTCGAGATGACGCGGATATAAATCAGCGTTATTTTGTCTCTCTGTGTTTTAAAGTAAACAGAAAACACTTCCTGTTGACAGAATGAGCTTTTTACGGCGGTTTGATTAATCAGATTAAATCAAACTTCTTTTTAAACCTTTAATGTTGTTTTAACGCTTCCGGTTAGCTTAGCCGTTAGCTCCGCTGCCAACATGGACGACCGGTACATTAAACCAGGTGAGTGACGAGCTTCACAGAACAAAGTTAATAACATTAATAAAGTCTTTAATGAGCTAATAATCTATCTGTGAGCTAACAGTTAGCTTAGCATCACAGTTCAGCTGCTTCGATCCGAACTGCGCTGAAAAACCTGCAAAGTTCATGTTCCGAGTTTCCGGAGGCAGAAATCTCTCAGTTTATAAACATGAAGCACAATATTCATCACAAAATGACTCTGCTCATTAATAATAACAGAAAAAGTCCCTATTTATGTTTTAATGTGAAGTTTAATGCTGCTGGTTGTCGGTTTGTTTCCTCAAACCTGATTAATTACTGATCAATAAACATCAACAGCTGTTTGTTTGTTTATATACGTAATGCTGTGTGTGTGTGTGTGTGTGTGTGTGTTAGTCTGTCGGTTTAAATGTGTCATTAACAAACATTTAACTCTCTAATGTGTAAAAGAGTTTAACAGCTTTAGTTTGAATTAAAGATCATCCGGTTTCATCTGCGCACTGACTTCTTATTCAACCATAATAAATATATTTATTTACACTTACTGTGATGTTTTATGAACCTTAAACAACATTTAACTGGGATCATATTTACTGTGTGTCGCTCTACAGTTAATAGAAGTTAAAACACTTTCTTGACATGAAAGATCATTTTAATATTATCAGTTTTATTTATAAATCACAACACCGAGTCATCTCAGCACACTTTAACATGTTTCAGGCTCTTTAACCCTCCAGACAGCTTCACTACATCAGTTATCAGAACAGCTGAAATATGAGTTTACTGTTACAGAAACACTTCAGACATTCAGTAGATTTACTGTCCTGTTGTATTTAGTCTGAAGTCATGTCACACAGTGAAACAGTGACATCACGGTTCAGCTGTTGAGTGTCTGTGGGATCAGATGACGTCATAATGAGCCAATAAGCATCCAGGCCCACAAACCCCTCATATTAGTATATAGTATGTTTCACACATCTGAACCTGAAAACGGGTCAAAAACATTTTGATTCAAACTTTTCCTTTAAAAGACGTTTTATTGTCAGATAAAGTGTGACTGACATTAACAGACGTGTGAATATTGATTATATGAAACGTCATCAATAAACATGACTGTCAGCTTTGATGTACGGAGGATCAGAGATGCCGAAATAAAATGAAACATAAAACATTTATAAACGATGCCTTCATAAATCTTTACTTTAACTACATCAATCCCATAATACTTAACGCACTGTTACTAAACTAAAGTATGTGTTGCCTAGGTAACCAGGAGCGGGGATGGAACGACCCCCCTCAGTTCTCGTACGGCCTCCAGATGGCCCGCGGGCCACACAGGAACCTCCTGAACAAGAGAGCAGCTCCGCCGGCGTCCGGTGAGAAAACATCTGGAGACTGTAAACATCAGCCTGTTTGTTTGTTTGTTTGTTTGTTTACACATAAACATCTTAATTCTACAGCAGCTCTGATGATTTTATATTAAATTAGTTTATAAAATGAGACCAAAACGATATAAACAGAGAAAAGAGATGAATTACTTTCTACTGAAATATTTAACTTTGATTAAATAAATCTGTTTTTTATTAATAGAAAATGATTCATTAAACATGAATGAATATTGATTAATTATTATTAAGCTAATATGATCACCAGATGGATCAATAATAGATAAGATGGTTAGTTGCAGGTTTGTGAATGACTGAGCATCATCTTGTCCCTGATTGGTCCCCAGATGCTGGAGCCCCGCCCCCGGCCCCTGCCCCTGCCAATCCTCTGGCCCCTCCCCCCTGTGGTGTAGCCCCGCCTCCTCTGGGTCCAGGTGAGCAGCAGCAGCAGGTGTGACTGATCCATGAAGTCAGACGACCAGTTAACCTCCTCCTCCTCCTCCTCTTCCTCACAGCTCGCCCTCCTCCCGGCGCAGTAGCCACGCCCCCTCCACCTCTCGGTCCAATGAGAAGTCAGAGGAATAACGACAGCAGCCAATCAGAGAGCGAGCCTGATGTAGAAGGCGTGATGTCGGTGCTGAACAGAGCGCTCGCCGCCTGCAGACAAAACGTCTCCGTGAGTTTAAAACGTCAATAATATTTAATAATATAAACGTCTGTGTGACCTTTGACCCCTGTGTGACCTTTGACCCCTGTGTGACCTTTGACCCCTGTGTGCAGGATCAGGTGTGTAACGACGTGGCGAAGAGGCTCCGCCTCCTGGAGGACAGCTGGAGGTCGGGGAGACTCAGTTTACCTGTGAGGAGACGCATGGAGAGCCTGTCGCTAGGTAACCACCTGAACACCTGAACACCTGGACACCTGGACGACTGTGACGACTGTGACGACTGTGACGACTCGTTCATGACTGAAGCTGAAGGTTTTAGTTCATGTACTTAGATTTTCTTCTTCATGACGTTTAAATGACGGATCCGACCAATCAGAGTTTACGTTGAATTTATTTTCTTGTAGAAGAAAAATCTGATGGAGAAACAACATCACAGTATCTCCCAGTTTATGATGCTCCAGGCTAGATGACCTCTCTGACCTCTGACCTCTCTGACCTCTCTGACCTCTGACCTCTCTGACCTCTGACCTCCTCTAACACATCTCCTACTGTTCATCTGACCTCTGACCTCTCTGACCTCTGACCTCTGACCTCTCTGACCTCTGACCTCTCTGACCTCTGACCTCTGACCTCTCTGACCTCTGACCTAGTCACAGACCTCCGTGTGAGTCCAGGCCTTCTGGTCTCGGTCTGATCCTCATCAGTGTCCCGGTCTCTCTGCAGATCTGCGGTCCGCTCGCTGGGACTCTGCTGATGAGCTGCATCGCTCTCTGATGGTCGATCATGTGACCGAGGTCAGCCAATGGATGGTCGGTGTCAAACGACTCATCGCTGAGACCCGAAAACTCAAACCAGAACTCTTAGAACCACTACAAGACCCTGCAGACCTGGTCCAGGACCCCGCAGCACCGGTCCAGGAGCCTGCAGACCCGGTCCAGGACCCCGCAGACCCGGTCCAGGAGCCCGCAGAACCGGTCCAGGAGCCTGCAGACCCGGTCCAGGACCCCGCAGACCCGGTCCAGGAGCCCGCAGACCCGGTCCAGGAGCCCGCAGACCCGGTCCAGGAGCCTGCAGACCCGGACTCTGCCTCCCAGTCCTGATCCTTCAGGTTCTTTCTCTCTTTGAAAACTTTGAATCTTTCAGCCAAAACCAGGACCTGGTGCTGCTGGTCCTCAGGGTCTGGGTCTCTGGGTCTGAACCGGCCCCCCCGTGTGTCTCCAGCTTCAGTCGTCCTCGTCATGTGACCAGATCACAGGTTTCCACCAATCACAGCGGAGCTCCGTTCAAACTGACGAATCATCGAGTAGAAAACTGTAAAATGATCCTTTAATCAATAATTACAGGAAATGTAACAACGAAACATTAAACTCAGTCTTCCAGGTGTTAATCTGTCCTCATTTATTCCACTGATACATTCACACATTTACATCTGAACCAGTTCTGACTGGTTCTAACTGGTTCTGTAGACCAGCAGTTTTCAGCCTTTTGTAGCTTCGGGCTCGTATCTGATCGTATTTGAGGACCAGTTTATACAAATACATGAAAAAATACACAAAACAAAACAAATCAGTTAATAGTCAGATGTAAAATTATAAAACATTTAAGCTGCTGGTTACTGGTTCTGCAGCCGGTGCCAGTCAGAGGATCCCAGCTGAGGATCGGAGGCTTCAGACCCACAATCTGCTTTAAAAGTGATCAATAAAACCTTCAAATCAATTCTAAAACGAACAGGAAGCCGACAGAGAGACGCCAGAATCAGAGTGACGAGATGTTTGCCTGTTGAAACCAGTAAGAAACCAGTATGAAACCAGTATGAAGCTGAGCTGCTGCTGTTCTGGACGCTCTGGAGCAGGGAGTTACTGCAGCTGCTTATAATTTCTGTATTTCACACTTTAATCTGTTCGACAACAACACAAAGAGAACAAAAGGCTTTAAAACAGAATATAAAGTTAATAAAATAAATAAAAAGACATAAAAACAATTAAAGAGTTTTAAATTTGGAACTAAAAAGAAGCCAGAAAGAGAAAAAGAGTCAAAAGAAGAGAATGAAAGTGCGACGGATCAATGAGAACCACAAGAATCAACCACACACACTCACACAGGAAACAGCTGATTCTCCGACAGCGGCGTCACGGCTGAGATCAAAGAAGTGAAACCTTTCAGTCTTCAGCTGTGGTTTTAACTGATTCACCGTTTGATGAGGTCATTATTGATTCATTAATCATTAATTATTGATCTGTTATTGATCTTCATGTCTCAGCAGAAACAAAACTTTCAGTCGGCTCAGTTTACAAACTACATTTAAACACTTAGTTTTATATTTTCAGGTATTATTGATCAGCGACTCGTCATTATTTTATATTATGATAAATAAACCAATAAATCATATTAATTGATCAATAACCTGCAGTCATCATCATTCGTGGTTCAGACTGATCAGCTCTCTGCTGAAACGTTCTTATCAAAACAAGAAGTCAAAACATGATGGAGAATAATCAGCATCAAACTGTTTATTATTTTAACTCTTTATTGTAGTAAAAATGATCTTTAAATATTTCCTGCATGTTTTTGATCTTTTATTTTATCTGAATCTGATTTTATTAGTTGTGAAAATATCAAATCAAACTGTTGGTTCACCGTCTGAAAGCTGCAGAGAAGCATCAGAGCGGCCTGCAGGCGGCGCCGCAGCACCAGCAGAGGCTGAACTCAGCCGACCAATCAGCTCCGCTCCTCCTCCTCCGGGCTCGAAAAGAGGAAACCAAGCAGAAAAGATGAAAGACAGAAAGAAAGAAAGAAGAGTCTCGTTCCCGCAGAAAGAGAAGAAGAAGAGAAGTCGTCCTTTAGTCCCACAAAGATCCTTTACTACAGTAAAAGTCCATCAGTATTCTGAGCCTGATGTAGTTAAAGTATTGCAGTAAAAGTAGTGGTTTGGTCCCTCTGACTGATATATTATTATATATGACATCATTAGATTATTAATAGTGAAGCATCAGTGTTAGAGCAGCATGTTACTGTTGTAGCTGCTGGAGGTGGAGATAGTTTACACTACTTTATATACAGTTAGCTAGTTTAGTCCACTGGTTCCCAACCTAGGGGTCGGGGCCCTCCAAAAGGTCAGCAGATAAATCTGAGGGGTCATGAGATGATTAATGGGAGAGGAAAGAAGAAAAAACAAAGTTCTGATACAAAGTTCTAGTCCAAGATGTCTGATTTCACTTTGATCCTCCAATTACAGGTTTGACAGTAGAAGGCTGACATTATGATGATCCACAATAACACAATGACAGTCACTCTGCTCATTTTAGGGAAAAGCTCATTGATGAGGACATAGTTTGACTATAAATTACATTTTATCTGCATAATTTATTCTTTATTGACATTTGGTGACTGCAGTTTGTCAGAGATCAGCTGTGCTTCTCTGGCCTCAGCTCTGAAGTCCAACCCCTCCCATCTGAGAGAGCTGGATCTGAGTGGAAACAAGCTGCAGGATTCAGGAGTGAAGCTGCTGTGTGCATGTTACTGTTGTAGCTGTTGGAGGTGGAGCTAGTTTACACTACTTTATATACAGTTAGCTACTTTAGTCCACTGGTTCCCAACCTAGGGGTCGGGGCCCTCCAAAGGGTCAGCAGATAAATCTGAGGGGTCGTGAGATGATTAATGGGAGAGGAAAGAAGAAAAAACAAAGTTCTAGTCCCAGATGTCTGATTTCACTTTGATCCTCCAATTACAGGTTTGACAGTAGAAGGCTGACATTATGATGATCCACAATAACACAATGACAAAGTCACTCTGCTCATTTTAGGGAAATTGACTTTAAGATGCTGCTGTTGGTTTATAAAGCACTGAATGGTTTTGGGTCAGAAAACATTAAGGGTTGATATTTTACGCTGCATTGTTACTTTTATTCTCTTGTTTTATCCGTCTTATTCCCTTCTTAGCTTCATTTTTAGCAACATGTTTTAAATGTTTTTAAATGTCTTTTTGCTTGTGTTGCTTTTATATTCTGTTTTAATGCCTTTTATGATCAATGTAAAGCACTTTGAATTGCCTTGTTGTTGAAATGTTCTATACAAATAAACTTGCCTTGCATTAATCAAACTGATTGATAATGAAGCTACAAGGAGCTTCAGATGTTGTGTTGTTTGATCACAAGTGTGGAGCAACCCTAATATAAAAGCATTCATTGGTTCAGTTTCATCACATCAAACAGCTGGTGTGACAGTAACTTGAAGCAGTTATTGGTCTCTGTGATTGTTCCTCTTGTTCAACTTCCCCTCAAATCCTGTCAGACTGAAATGTAAATGATGGGAATCAAACACTCCATGTCCACGTTTAGAGAAAAAAACGCTTTGTCAAATTCAGCTTAGACTAAAATGAAGGTTTAACAGACTGAGTTGAACAAAATGAAGCAGTTAACCTCCACATTTGCAGCTTTTTCAATATTTCAAGATAAAACAGACCAGAATAATATGAATAATCATGTCACACAAAACAACATGTTATAAATTCACATTAAATGTTTATTCACAGCTTGCATTATAGATTGATTTATTTATTGATTTATTGATTGGTTGGCTGAACAGTTTGTACAGACGTCTGTTCATTCATTGGACAGTTTTTATTGGTTTTGGTATCTTCAGACAGATTAATGCTAATGTTGTGTTTCTTTTTTTAATGTCACTATATTTCCCAGCATGCATCTGTGTGTCATGAGAGGTGGAGGTGGAGATGATTCATTATATTCCAGATGTTTTTATTGTTTTATTCTCTGACATGTTCAATGAAACTCTGTTAATTCATTATAACAATGTGTTTCCACTGATGAAGTTTAAATTATTATATTAATTTGTGATATAAACACGATGTAGAAGCAGAATGACGTCAGCTGATTATAACTTCCCTTTATTATAACTGAGAACTAACAAACAGACTTAACCTGCTAAAGGGAAGTGAGCTGCTGGCTGCATTCAGACCTCCGTCAGTAAACATTGTGGTCAGCAGCACACATGTGAAACTCTTACAGTGAGGGGGTCTGGTCCAGGTCTGATACTGGACCCCTACAGTGAGGGGGTCTGGTCCAGGTCTGATACTGGACCCTTACAGTGAGGGGGTCTGGGGGACATTTTGCCTATTGGGTCCCCTTAGAGGTAAAGAGTCACTGCTAATCAATACAAAGTAGTTGTGAGTGATCAGCTGATGGGAGTGGTCTCTTCCAGGATGATCATATAAGTCATCTTCAGACAGGAAATAATATTTTACCCATTCCAATCTTAGTGGTCAGAGGAAGTGATATTTAACTCCTTTGTGCAATATCCAGTAAGACCTTTGACCTTGATCCGGTTGACCTTTGCTGTTTGGATTACAGCTTGTTGCTGCTCCGTTGTCACGTTTCACTTTGAGGCAACAAGGTGGTTCAGTTTCATCACATCAAACAGCTGGTGTGACAGTAACTTGAAGCAGTTATTGGTCTCTGTGATTGTTCCTCTTGTTCAACTTCCCCTCAAATCCTGTCAGACTGAAATGTAAATGATGGGAATCAAACACTCCATGTCCACGTTTAGAGAAAAAACGCTTTGTCAAATTCAACTTAGACTAAAATGAAGGTTTAACAGACAAAATGAAGCAGTTAACCTCCACATTTGGAGCTTTTTCAATATTTCAAGATAAAACAGACCAGAATAATAGAAGATAATGTAACAAGTTATCCTTCCATTATACTTTCACAACTGTTCATTGGTTTTGTGGTTGGTGGAAATAAACTGCGGTTCCTCATTCTGAGTTCCAAGAAGCACATAGGCTACTGGCAGGTATTTGCCAGTAAAATACATGCAAGACTAGTTGTCCTTGAACAGTTTCCTCTGTGGTTTAAGACAGGAAGTCACACCATAACGCCCCCTGCAAAACTCTGCAAAACTCTGCAAAACTCTGAGAGACTGAAACCAGAGAAACAAGAAGCAAAGCAGTAATCTTTATAAACATTATTAGTGTATTTGCTTGAAGACTTGTTGTATATTTGATTTGTATAATCTTAATAAGTTGGATAGTCATGAGGACGTAGTTTCAGTCAAACGTGGCTGGAAAGCAAAGAACAAAAAATAAATCCTGTTTATGTAAACACAATGAATGAGATAAAATAAAAATGACATGAATGTATAAGACATCAAAAATAAGGGTTAGGGTTAGGGTTAGGGTTAGTTATAAAAAACTGATAATTCAACAGGAAAGGCAGGTTAGTCAGGTTTTCTGTGTGAATTCAGTTGAAACATATTTAAAAGGTAAAGCTGCTATTTTAATTACCAAACAGATTATAGATCAAATAATGTTGTGTGCATTTAACAACTGAATTACTGTAACTAGTCTGCATTATAGTTATTGACTAAATATTATATTGTTCAGTAAAATACCATCTGAATAATCAGTACAGATTCAACAGAGATTTAATATTTGAAAATTAAAGGAAAAACGTTTTGTAGTGACGAAATGAAAGAGTCTCTTCAGATGACTGTAATGTTTGAAAAGTTGAAATCTTAGAGAACCACCAGTTTCTCTTCCTGTTCATCTGCAGCTGCTGAGATAAAGTGTCATGTTGGTTGTGGCTCAAGAAAAACAGGTCAAAGTCAAAGAGCGAGACACGGCTTAGTGAAAACCACTGACCTCATATGACAGTGACAAACATAACTGTCTGTTTCTGCATATACAGCATACTGGCTGAGGACCTCAATGATTATATATTTGTTGTTTTTTTTTTTTAAACTTTTTTGGATTCACCTGACTGACGGAGTCTTTCAGAGCTTTGCTTTTCCATCACACTGTTATTTATTAAGACACCAAGTAGCAATGAATTATTGTTTTTTAACCAAATTAGTCACATTTTTTGAGGACTAATGGTGCTAAAAACTCATAAAACTGTGCATGAGTCAAACATGATGAACATTTATATGTTTTAGGTTTTTGGGCATAGCTGTGGCGAAATGCCTTGAGGATGCCCCCCCAGAAAATTCAAAAGTCAAAGCCCCCACCTTAAATTTTTAATTAGATTCATGAACTTTGGTGGATGGTGGGTAGATGTATCATCTCTGGTCTTAAAAAAAAGCGTCTTGGAGACATACCCTAACTCCAACAGGAAGTCAGCCATTTTGAATGTTTTTTTGCAAGTGGGATCGGTTAGGCTAAGGGTGAGAAGATCAAGGTAAGCCAATCAGAGGCAGAGTTGGGCGGGTCATGACGTCACCATCCTAGGATGAAAATATATCATTCAAAGGTGTCCTGCACATTATATTCAGTGCACCACTGTTGACAGTGAGACACAGAAACCCTCCAGCCGGCAGCCAGGTCAGACTGTTTCCTTTCTGTCTTTATATGTTACATGTTGCTGCTTCTCTCTTCATTCACAATAATATTCTTTTACTCACTCATTTAAAAGTTTATATCCATCATCACAAACTAAATAATGTTTTTATACTGTTTTTTTCACTTTAACACTTTTTCATCTCATCAGAGAGAACAAGTTGTCAGTAGCAGGTTTAAAGTTCCTGTTCAGGCTTCATGTTGACTAAACTGTGATGAACTAATTTAGTTTGTTATAATAATTTAATCAGTTCTGTTCACACTGAACCTGCCATTCTGTTCCTGACAGACTCATAAAAGATAACTGATGTCAGCCATCTTCTACCTGCAGGCGTAGACAGTAGAAGAAGTACTGAGACCCTTTACTGCAGTAAAAGTCCATCAGTATTCAGAGCCTGATGTAGTTAAAGTGTTGCAGTATTGCAGTTTCTGGACTTTTTCTCTAATCTTTGATTTTTGCTGAAATATTGGATCATTTGAACTTTTATTGAAATGAAAGCATGTGAGAAGTTTAGAGGGAGAAAACAGGTGAGCCAATCAGGACGCAGCTGATTGGCTCACCTCAACTGTTATTTTCTAAAATGGTTTTACTGTGACAGGAAGTAGAATAACAGGGATTCTGATGTAAATATACAGCCCATGTTTGTGTTGTTGGTTAAAAGCTTCCGATAAATGAAACTGTGACTGCGTATGTTGCTGGAACATTAAAGTAAAAATACTACTCATCTTATAAAACTGATTCTTTTCATTGACTGCAGATCAATTGACTGATTGATTGATCAGGATGAAGCTGCCGTCATTCCTGACGTTCATCTGTTCACTGCTTCTGTTTTTTTGTGTCGGACTGATCATCATTTCATGGCTCACCTTTCAGCCTGAAGGTAACACATCATTTCAACCAGCTGATCAGAAGATGCTGTCAATCAATCAATCAATCAATCAATCAATCAATCAATCATGTACTGTTGTTTGTACTAAGCTGGCGTTGAGCCGGCGCCGCTGAGCGGGCGGATGGTGATCACAGAGGGAGCAACGTTCAGCGAGGAGCTGGAGAACTCCGGCAGCATGCAGTTTAAATCTCTGGCCTCCAACGTCCAACAACTGGTGAGATAATAATAATAATAATAATAATAATAATAATAATAATAATAATAATAATACTTTTATTTGTACAGCACCTTTCATACAATAAATGTGTTTTACAACAATAGAAATTCTGTGAACTAAGTGCTTCACATGAAAAGGACATAAAAGAATGTAAAAAACATGAATAAGATAAAAAAAATAAAACACTCTTCATAACATTAATGAAAATAAGATAAAATAAAGTGAAAATATAATACATAGAATGAATTTCAGCGTGGTTTCAGATTTAATCAGTGAAAACTCACATTTCATAATCTATAAACCAAGTCTTTGAAGCCATAAAGAGAACCTTTTCCCAGCAGACACAGACTCACCACAGTTTGACCTAGAACTCGTTCCCACAGCTTTAACCTCACTGTGGGTCTTATCTGCGTCAGTGGAACTTAGTGGTGGTTAAAAACACACCAAACCCACCAACCACTGACCTCAGCACGCATGTAAGAGAAGATGGAAAATCATTTTTAAAAATGAGGTTTCTTCTTCTTTCTTGCAAGTGTGGTGTGCTTTTATTTTGAAAGTGTGATTGACATGTGTGCTGTCAGGTGTGCTTTTATTGTGAAAGTGTGATTGACATGTGTACTGTCAGGTGTGCTTTTATTTTGAAAGTGTGATTGACATGTGTACTGTCAGGTGTGCTTTTATTGTGAAAGTGTGATTGACATGTGTACTGTCAGGTGTGCTTTTATTGTGAAAGTGTGACTGACATGTGTACTGTCAGGTGTGCTTTTATTTTGAAAGTGTGACTGACATGTGTACTGTCAGGTGTGCTTTTATTGTGAAAGTGTGACTGACATGTGTACTGTCAGGTGTGTAGAGACAATCAGTAACTGCAGCTCATATATCTGAATGCAGAGTGAACACACACCTGTTTGAACATTTACTGCTTCCACATAGTTTTAGATACAAACTTCATTTGAACTTTAAATGAATCTCCAGACTTTGACCTACAAATCTGGAATTTACATGTATTTTCTATCTTTTACTGTTTCTGAGATATCAGAGTTTTAAAGTCTTTTCTTGCTCCTCCTGTGATTTTATAATGAGTGTGTATTGCAGAGTGACATCACCAGGAGCAGCTGGAGGATTTTAGAGTTCACTGCTGAAATATCTTCATAAATCTCATGACTTTGGTCAAATCTGACATTAAAAATCATATTTTAGTAGTAAATGTTGTTGTGAATCCATTGATGCAGGTTTAAAGTGGTCAGACTGATAGTTTAGACGTCAGAAGCTTCAGATTGACACAAAGTCCAGAGATTGCCTCCCCATTGGTTTACACTGTAAGGGTGATGTGGCGCTGCAACTTTCAGGGCTTATAAAATCCAAACCGTTCGAGTTATTACTTATTAAGTTTTTAATAAATTTCATTCAGTGTCATAAGTCATGTATTAAAGTAGCCGATACCATTAACGCCCTCAGAGGAGATAGTGTTTGTTCTGAGTCCAAAACTGGGGCAAATTCTTATTTTCAAAGTGATATTGCAGACTTCCTGTTGGATTTAGGTCAGGGGTGTCAGTGTGTAATTTGTAGCTCTTGATGAGACAAATAACTGAGTTTTGGTTTGATCTCTCTACGACATTCCTACGGGTCATGGCGGCCATTTTGTCACATAGGTTGCACTAGTGAGCACAATTTGGCACTTTACACATTTTTACATTTTATCAAATTTTTCACTAGACCTGATGTGTGTGACAAATTTGGTGAGTTTTTGAGTGTTTAGGGGTCAAATTTAGGGTTTAAGTGGCTTAATAATAAAGAAACAAACAAACAAACACATGAAACACAGCAGGGTCACCACAGAGAGGATGTGCTCCCCTTAGTTGCAACAGTTTAACCTGTGATTGGTCGACAGGTGCGGGAGGCGTTCGGTCGCAGCGAGCTCAGACTGCAGTTCCAGTCCTGTCAGGTTTCACACTTCAGGTCAGAAAACTGATCGATCACATCATCACTGATCAATGATCCACCGTTTGATTGATTGATTGATCATCGTTTGTTCGTACATCAGCTTCGATCTCAGCCAGGGCAGCGTGGTGGTGACCTTTGACCTCCGGTTCAATCAAGTGATTAACAGGGAGGAGGCGGAGCTGCAGCTGAAGGCGGGGCTTCAGGACAGCAGGGGGCTGGTGATTGACAGGAACAGCATCAAGATCACAGGTAAGGTCAGAGGTCACGCTGTAAGGTCAGAGGTCAGAGGAATAATATAATAACAATATTATTATTATTATTATTATTGTTGTTGTTGTTGTTGTTATTATTATTATAAAACTGTGAGTGTCTCTGCAGAGGAACCGGAGCAGACGACCAGCGTTTCTGTCACAGGTGAGTAAACGTCTGCTGTGGTCGGTGACGTTGTTGGTTCATGTCGACTGATGTGACGGCTCTCTGCCAATCAGCTCCCTACTTTTACATCATTATGTATATATATATAGAACAGCCAGATAATTGTATAAAAAGTTCCTAAAATATGAAGAAAACTAATTAACAGGAAATAATCTGTTTAATTTTCATCCAAACTGCTGCTTTTACACAAACGTTCGGCGGTCGGGTTGCAGTTCATCAGCTGTTCTCTGCTATTATTGTTTTACACTGAATATAATATGAAATATCCATGAGATATGTCACCAGTTCAGAGAGTTAAATCTGTGTTTGTGTGTTTGTGTGTTCAGACCAGCAGAAGCTGACTTGTACCTTTGAGCAGGACATGTGTTTCTGGAGGCAGCAGCAGGACGATGATGGAGACTGGATTCGAACCAGAGGGGCCACATTTCCTCCGCTGACCGGCCCGACTGTCGACCACACGTTCGGTAACCTGTCAGGTGGGTTTAGAGTTAGCAGTGGAGAAACCCGTGAGCAGAAACTTAGCGAGCGCACAGAAGAAACCTGAGTGCGAGGAGAAGAGTTGAAGTTTGAGCGCGAGCAACATTGTATCCGAGTGCGAGCACACAGTTTGAGCACAAGCGGAGCAAATCTGAGCGCAAGCAGAGGCTGTTTGAGTGCGAGGGGAGGGTTTTGAGGGACAAATTACAAAATTTGAACGTAAAATCAATAAAGTTTGCTCTCAAATTTATATACTACGCTCTTGAATAAAGATAGGGAATAATCTCCATAGCATCCCTGTTATAAAAGAGTGGGAGGAGACTCACATCATGACGAGGGACCAAATGATCAATACAGGAAGTCAGCAGATAGAGAAAGGATCACATTTAAAGGATCATTCTGCAAAAACATGATGATCATTGTGACTCGTATTGATGTTGATGCCTGTAGTATCAGTATTTATTAATATTAGTATCAGTAATTATTAGCATTAGTATCAGTATGTATCAGTCATATTAATATTTATCAGGAATATCAATAGGATTCTTATTGATCAGTAACAGTATTGATACATTTGTGTTGAACTCTGTCAGGTTTCTACATCGTCACTCCTCCGAGTCCCGGCCAATGGCAGAAGAGCTTCAAGATCTACAGCCTCCCTCTGACTCCGCCCACAGAGCCCATGTGTCTGCACTTCTGGTAAACAAGGAAAAAATAAACAAACAAACATGTAAACAAATACAAACAAACATGTATGAGGGTCTCCTAGCTAAGACCACTTACTGTCAGAACCAGGTCTGTGGAGCTCGGTCCTCCACTCTGCTGGTCGGTCCTCAGCTCTTCTGCTGCTGGTCTGTCAGCTGCCAGTTAAACTCTTCACACTCACTGAGCTCGGTATCTCAGGATCCGCTGGTTCATGTCCGACCTGTCAGGAGATATTTTAGAGGATCTTGGAGGGAAGAAGTGTCCAGACTGCACAGTTTACCCACAGGAGTTCCTCAGGGTTCAGTACTTGGTCCCCTTCTCTTCTCATGAAACACCACCTGGTTTCTATGGTTACCACCGCTATGCTGACGACACCCGGCTCTTCCTGTCGTTCCCACCTGAAGACCTCACAGTCTCCGCTGGGATCTTCATGCTGCTGATATATCAGCATGGATGAAGAAGCTTCAGCTGAACCTCTCTGAGACTGAGCTCCTCGTCATCCAGCCGCTCCTTCATACAACTAAACATCAGCATCCAGCTGGAATCAAACAATCAGCCCACAGAGTCTTTCTGACACTGACAGTAGTTTGATTAGATGAGCTGTGATCGCCTCCTGTTCTGTGTCATATTATCAGTAGATGTATTGATTACAGATATGTAAATGTATTGATTGATGTGCAGGTACCACATGTTTGGAGAGGACGTCCACCGTCTCAGAGTCCTGCTGCTCCAAACGTCTCCGTCCAACTCTGAACCCACCGTGGTGTTTCAGAAAGACGGTAACTATGGTGACAACTGGAACCACGGCCAGGTGACCCTCGACCTGACGGCCGAGACCACAGTGAGTGACATCACACGGTCTGATCTCAATAACTGACCATTGATCGGTCAGTTGATCGGTAACTGATCCATCGCTTTGATCTCTGCAGGTTGTGTTTGAAGCTCTGAAGAAAGGAGGGATGAGGAACGACATCGCTCTGGATGACATCACACTGACCTCTGCTCCCTGTGGCCCCGCCCCCCCCGAACCAACCAATGTACCGCCTCCGACCACCACGCCCCCTATACCAGGTAAGACACAGGCCACGCCCCTTATTCCAGGTAAGACACAGGCCACGCCCCTTATTCCAGGTAAGACACAGGTCACGCCCCTTATTCCAGGTAAGACACAGGCCACGCCCCTTATTCCAGGTAAGACACAGGCCACGCCATCACCCAACACACCTGTATTAAAATTCAGAAGAGTCTAAAACTTAAAGCTCATCCAGAAGTCAATAACATCAACAGATTGTGTGCTATTGGATATAATCTGACTCCGCCCTCTGTGATCTGATTGGTCAGCTGACTGTGGAGGACCCTTTCACCTCTGGGAGCCAAACTCTGTCTTCAACTCACCAAACTACCCAAGATCCTACAGGAGCAACGCTCAGTGTGAGTATAGACTCCTGACTGATTCACCTTAGCTTCCAAATGGAACTGAACCAATCAGATGATTTTAGACACAATTTGATATTTTACGTTACATTACGTTACGTTACGTTTTGTTATGATGTGATACATCACAGACCCAGATAGCAAAATTGCTGTTGCCTATATCCGACCTACAGTCACAAATTCCATGTGGCCCACATACCGCATGGAATGATGGCACTTGGGCAGTCCACCCCTGTTTGACAGATCCAGGCCACAAGCACACCAGGTTTGTGGCCCAGATCTGGCAAACAGGAGCAGACCTCCCAAGTGCTGGATGAAAGTGTCAGGTATGGGTCGGATATGAGCCACAGAAATTTAGCTATCTGGGCTGTGTCGTATATTTGCCAGAACTGGCCCAGATATGGGCCACATTTGCTGCATCATATGTGGGCCATTTCAGGCTCACATTCAGATAAGTCAGTACCAAATGCACTGCATCTTTACCTATAGTGGTCTTATACTGTTTAACCATATTTGGGCCATATTCACCATTTCAAAAATGGGCCACCTCAGGCTCACTTCCAGATTAGTCAGTGCTTACTGTGTCATGTTATTTGCCAGAACTGGCTCAGATATGTTTAAGATAACTGGGCCACATTTGCTGCACCATATATGAGCCACTTTTGGTTTACACCCACATTAACTATTGTCAACTGGGCCAGATCTTCGCCAGTGGTGGCCCACATTTGTTTTGGGATATTTGGGGCATATTTGTTATTTTGCATGTAGGCCACTTCAGGCTCACATCTGTTTTGTCTGGGCCAGAAGAAGACCATCAGTGCCGTATCATTGCCTGAAGTGGCCCACTTCTGCATGCTACCTGGGGAACATTACATTATGTAATGCGAGGACACGTTCCATCTGTTACAACGTCACAATATGATGGGATCTGTCTGTTTTTGAGATCCATGTTTTAAATACGGAAACTTTTTAATCAATGATTTTTCTTCCTTCTTTAGAAGTAAAAGAATAAAATGTAAGTTAAGGATAAACACGCTGAACACATTCCATTCTTCATAAGTATGTATTGTTTACATGTTTGTGGTGTTCTTCTTCTCTGTCTTTGTTGGCACATTGTTACATCGTGTTATGTTACTAAAAACTTTACTTCCTGTTTTCAAGTAAACTGCTGAGTGATGGACGGCAAGAAGAAACATTTAACAGAAGAGAGATGCAGCTGCTCCTGTTCTGACTAAGAAAAGAGATCATATTTCCCCCATCTTAGCTTCACTGCATTGGCTTCAAGTAAAATCCAGAATAGAATTTAAAATCCTTCTTCTTACCTGCAAAGCTCTTAATGGTCAGACACCATCTTATCTGAAAGAACTCATAGTACTGTATTATCCCATTAGAGCACTGGTCTCCCAGTATGCAGGTTTACTGGTGGTTCCTACAGTATTTAAAAGTAGAATGGGAAGCAGAGCCTTCAGCTATCAGGCTCCTCTCTTGTGGAACCATCTCCCAGATTCGGTCCGAGGGGCAGACACCCTCTCTATGTTTAAGAGTAGGCTTAAAACTTTCCTCTTTGATAAAGCTTATAGTTAGGTCTGACCAGGCTGGCCTTGGATCAGCCCTTATGCTGCTATAGGCCTAGACTGCCCTTAGTTATGCTGCTATAGGCCTAGACTGTCCTTAGTTATGCTGCTATAGGCCTAGACTGTCCTTAGTTATGCTGCTATAGGCCTAAACTGCCCTTAGTTATGCTGCTACAGGCCTAGACTGTCCTTAGTTATGCTACTATAGGCCTAGACTGCCCTTAGTTATGCTGCTATAGACCTAGACTGCCCTTAGTGATGCTGCTATAGACCTAGACTGCCCTTAGTTATGCTGCCATAGACCTAGACTGCCCTTAGTGATGCTGCTATAGACCTAGACTGCCCTTAGTTATGCTGCCATAGACCTAGACTGCCCTTAGTTATGCTGCTATAGACCTAGACTGCCCTTAGTGATGCTGCTATAGACCTAGACTGCCCTTAGTTATGCTGCCATAGACCTAGACTGCCCTTAGTTATGCTGCTATAGGCCTAGACTGCCCTTAGTTATGCTGCCATAGACCTAGACTGCCCTTAGTTATGCTGCTACAGGCCTAGACTGTCCTTAGTTATGCTACTATAGGCCTAGACTGCCCTTAGTTATGCTGCTATAGACCTAGACTGCCCTTAGTGATGCTGCTATAGACCTAGACTGCCCTTAGTTATGCTGCCATAGACCTAGACTGCCCTTAGTGATGCTGCTATAGACCTAGACTGCCCTTAGTTATGCTGCCATAGACCTAGACTGCCCTTAGTTATGCTGCCATAGACCTAGACTGCCCTTAGTGATGCTGCTATAGACCTAGACTGCCCTTAGTTATGCTGCCATAGACCTAGACTGTCCTTAGTTATGCTGCTAGAGACCTAGACTGCCCTTAGTTATGCTGCTATAGGCCTAGACTGCCCTTAGTTATGCTGCTATAGACCTAGACTGCCCTTAGTTATGCTGCTATAGGCCTAGACTGCCCTTAGTTATGCTGCTATAGGCCTAGACTGCCAGGGGACTTCCCATGATGCACTGAGCTCCTCTCTCCTCTTCTCCATCTGTATGTATTTTATTACTATTAATGCATGTTACTAACTAACTGATTCACAGGAAGCTCCATAAACCATGCTGGTGTGTTGACATCCTTCTTCTGCCCTTCGCCAGCTGTTCCTGCTGTTGCTGCTCATTGATTGTTGTTGTTGCTGTTTTCTTTCACTGCGTACAACCCCCCCCCCCCCCCCCCCCCCCCCTCTCTCACCCAGAGTCGGGGTCTGCTTTAGGTTTCTTCCCGTTAAAGGGGAGTTTTTCCTTCCCGCTGTCACCAAGTGCTGCTCATGGGGGGAACTGTTGGGTTTCTCCACCTCTTAGCGTGGTCTAGACCTGCTCCATGTAAAAGTGCCATGAGATGACTTTGCGTTGTGATTTGGCGCTATATAAATAAAACTGAATTGAATTGAATTGAATCTCCATCTTTAAAGGATTCGAGCAGTTTACCTGACCTTCTGAACTCCCCTGTGAGCGCTGTGATTACCCACAATCCTCTGCTTTGGCAGGTGTGTGGACTCTTCATGCTGCACCGGGGCGGAACATCCAGCTCCACTTCCTGGACTTTGACGTTGAACAGTTATTTGACTCCGTAGAGGTGCGGGACGGGGCGAGGCGTTATTCTCCCTTGCTAGGTGAGCTGGTGTTTTTACCCATAATGCTTTGCAGCTGTCAGTAGCTGCTCATCTCGCTTCAGTCACAGGTGTTTTTGCCATAAATTTTGTTTCCAGCTCGCCTCTCCGGCAACAGACGCCCCGTCCATGACTTGTACTCAACAACCAATCTGATGACAGTGTGGTTCTTCACGGACAGCTCGGGCTCCGGTCGAGGATTCAGAGCCAGGTTCACCTCTGGGGTCAATCTGGGGTCAACAGGTGAGCTCATGGTCAGAGGTCAGGCCTCTGAAGCAGTCATGTGACTGTTAATCTGGCTGATTTTTGATTAGTTGTTGTATTGACGGGTCCAGATATACCTGGTATACCAGGTAAGACACAGGCCACGCCCCTTATTTCTGGTAAGACATAGGCACAGGTAAACAGATTGTGTGTTATTGGATATAATCTGACTCCGCCCTCTGTGATCTGATTGGTCAGCTGACCGTGGAGGACCTGTTCACCTCTGGGAACCAAACTCTGTCTTCAGCTCACCAAACTACCCAAGATCCTACGGGAAAGATGCTCATTGTGAGTACAGCCGCCTGATTGGTTCACCTGAGCTTCTAAACAGAACTGAACCAATCAGATCATCTTAGACACAACATGATACGCTATGATATGATATGATACATCACAGACCCAGATAGCAAAATTGCTGTTGCCCATAACCGACCCACACTCATCACTTTCATGCGGCGCACATACTGCATGGAATGATGGCACTTGGGCAGTCTGCTCCTGTTTGCTACAAGCTAACCATCAAAATGTCATATGTAAACCAAAATCTAAACAAATAAATCAGATCTGGGCCATATCCAGAACACAGTTCACGTTTACTCTGGCCCTGATTGGGCCCACATTCCATATCCTCATCCGGCCCACATATGGTATGGAATCATGGTAGTTGGGCGGTCTGCTCCTGTTTGCCAGTATAGCACCTTTCTAGTCTTCTAATCACTCAAAGCACTTTTACACTACAAGTCACATTCACACACTGAGCAATATGGGGATAAGTATGTTACCCAAGGGCAATTCTACGTGCTGACTGGAGGAGCCAGGAATTGAACCACCGATCATCCGATTAGTGGAAAACCCACTCCACCTCCTGAGCCACAGCCACCTGAGAACTGATTCACATTTATGTGGCCCACATACTGCGTGGAATGATAGCACTTGGATGGTCCACCCCTGTTTGCCAGACCTGGGCCACAAGCACACCAGGCTTGTGGCCCAGGTCTGGCAAACAGGATCAGACCACCCAAGTGCCGGATTAAAGTGTCAGGTATGGGTTGGATATATGGGCCACAGCAATTTAGCTAACTGGGTTGTGTTGTATATTTGCCAGAACTGGCCCAGATATGTTTAAGATAAATGGGCCACATGTGCTGCACCATATATGGGCCACCTTTAGCTTACACTCACATTAACTATTGTGGACTGGGCCAGATCTTAGCCCACATTTGTTTGTTTGTGATATTTGGGTCATATTCACTATGTATCACATGGGCCACTTTAGGGTCACATCCAGTTTACACGTCACCGAGAGCACCACACCTTTGCCAAAAATTGCCTAAATTTTTTGGGGGATATTTGGGCCATATTTGTTATTTTACATGTAGGCCACTGCCTATAAATAATACATTATGTTTTAAGTTTAAGATAAAAAATGTAGTCTCCATCTTTAAATGACTTGAGCAGTTTACCTGACCTTCTGAACTCACCTGTGAGCGCTGTGATTACCCACAATCCTCTGCTCTGGCAGATGAGTGGATTCTTCATGCTGCACCGGGGCGGAACATCCAGCTCCACTTCCTGGACTTTGACATTCAAGCATTGTTGGCCTACGTATCGGTGCGGGACGGGGCGGGGCCTAACTCTACCTTACTGGGTGAGCTGGTGTTTTTACCCATAATGCTTTGCAGCTGTCAGTAGCTGCTCATCTCGCTTCAGTCACAGGTTCCAATGTTTTGTTTCCAGATATCTTCATCAGCAGCATTGGCCCCACCAATGACTTGTTCTCAACAACCAATCAGATGAAAGTGTCGTTCGTCAGGGCCAGTTGGGGTTTTGGTCGAGGATTCAGAGCCAACTTCACCTCTGGGGTCAATCTGAGGTCAGAAGGTGAGCTCATGGACAGAGGTCAGGCCTCTGAAGCAGTCATGTGACTGTTAATTAGGCTTATTATTGATTAGTCGTTGTATTGATGGGTCCAGGTTTACCTGGTATACCAGGTAAGACACAAACCACGCCCCTTATTCCAGGTAAGACACCGGCCACGCCCCTTATTCCAGGTAAGACAAGGCCACGCCCCCTATACCAGGTAAGACACAGGTCACGCCCCTTATTCCAGGTAAGACACAGGCCACGCCCCTTTTCCAGGTAAGACACAGGCCACACCCTCACCCAACACACCTGTACTAATATTCAGAAGAGTCTAAAACTCAAAGCTCATCCAGAAGTCATTAACATGGACAGACAGATTGTGTGTTATTGGATATAATCTGACTCCGCCCTCTGTGATCTGATTGGTCAGCTGACTGTGGAGGACCCTTTGACCTCTGGGAGCCAAACTCTACCTTCAACTCGCCAAAGTACCCACGATCCTACGTGAACAACGCTGACTGTGAGTACAGCCGCCTGGTTGGTTCACCTGAGCTTCCAATCAGAACTGAACCAATCAGATGATTTTAGACACAACATGATACAATACGTTACGCTTTTATACGTTATGTTACGTTATGTTACGATACATTATTCTGTTTTAAGTTTAAGATAAAAACTTGACTTCCTGTTTTCAAGTAAACTGCTGAGTGATGGACGGCGAGAAGAAACATTTAACAGAAGAAGAGAGATTTAGTCTCCATCTTTAAATGACTCGAGCAGTTTACCTGACCTTCTGAACTCACCTGTGAGCGCTGTGATTACCCACAATCCTCTGCTCTGGCAGGTGTGTGGACTCTTCACGCTGCACCGGGGCGGAACATCCAGCTCCACTTCCTGGACTTTGACGTTGAAGCAACCCGTGACGTGGTAGAAGTGCGGGATGGGGCGGGGCCTAACTCTACCTTACTGGGTGAGCTGGTGTTTTTACCCATAATGCTTTGCAGCTGTCAGTAGATGCTCATCTCTCTTCAGTCACAGGTTCAAACGTTTTGTTTCCAGCTCTCCTCACCGGCAGCAGTGGCCCCGCCCATGACTTGTTCTCAACAACCAATCAGATGACAGTGTGGTTCTTCACGGACAAGTCAGGTTCCGGTCGAGGATTCAGAGCCAACTTCACCTCTGGGGTCAATCTGGGGTCAGCAGGTGAGCTCATGGTCAGAGGTCAGGCGTCTGAAGCAGTCATGTGACTGTTAATCAGGCTGATTATTGATTGGTTGTTGTATTGACGGGTCATGTTATGTTTGAACAGCTCCGTGTGCGGCCGGTCAGTTCCAGTGCAAGACAGGAAGCTGTATCCATGGTAACGGTCAGTGTGATGGCGTGGTCGACTGTCCGGACGCCTCCGATGAAGCCGACTGTGGTGAGACGACGTTTCTGCTTCTCTGATGAGAAACATGAGATCAATACAGATGATCGCTTCTGATTCAGTGTTTGTGTTGTTTGTTATGATAAGTTGTGAGACGTTACCTGATGTCACATTATGTAACGATACACTGTGTGATAGAACAGCACAGAAATCTAAAACAAAAAACAACAAGCTTCACAGTATAATGTCGGAGCAGAGATGTGACGTCACTATAATATAATAATATATAGGTATATATAGGTGTGCAACAGACTCCAGGTGTGAGACAGAGTCCAGGTGTGAGACAGAGTCCAGGTGTGAGACAGACTCCAGGTGTGAGACAGAGTCCAGGTGTGAGACAGACTCCAGGTGTAGAGCACAGAGACTACAACATGTTCTCAGACAGGAAATAATGATTCTTTGCTTTGTGTGTTTCAGTTGTTTTGCAGGTTAACGGTTCAAAACGTCTCCAGTTTCAGCTCGTCTCCTCTCTGCTCACTGTCTGTGCCGACACCTGGAACCCTCACCTGTCTGTCTTCACCTGTCAGTACCTGGGATACAGGTAACTCACCTGTCGGTACCTGGTTAACGGTAACTCACCTGTCTGTCTTCACCTGTCAGTACCTGGGATACAGGTAACTCACCTGTCGTTACCTGGTTAACAGTAACTCACCTGTCGGTACCTGGTTAACGGTAACTCACCTGTCGGTACCTGGTTAACGGTAACTCACCTGTCGGTACCTGGTTAACGGTAACTCACCTGTCGGTACCTGGTTAACGGTAACTCACCTGTCGGTACCTGGTTAACGGTAACTCACCTGTCAGTACCTGGGATACAGGTAACTCACCTGTCGGTACCTGGTTAACGGTAACTCACCTGTCAGTACCTGGGATACAGGTAACTAACCTGTCGGTACCTGGTTAACGGTAACTCACCTGTCGGTACCTGGTCAACAGTAACTCACCTGTCAGTACCTGGTTAACGGTAACTCACCTGTCAGTACCTGGTTAACGGTAACTCACCTGTCGGTACCTGGTCAACAGTAACTCACCTGTCAGTACCTGGTTAACGGTAACTCACCTGTCAGTACCTGGTTAACGGTAACTCACCTGTCGGTACCTGGTTAACAGTAACTCACCTGTCGGTACCTGGTTAACAGTAACTCACCTGTCGGTCTCTCTGCAGGTCGGGGAAGGCCATGTTGCTGCCAGTTCAGCCTCATGATTCACCGTTTACATCTTTCAAAGTAAACGATAACGGGACCCTGCAGATGAACGTCAGGTACAAACAACAATTACAAAAATGTCACAATATTATTTTATTTTTCATTTTTTAGAGTAAAAATGTGACGTAAATAAACGTTTTTTACAGTGAAACCTGCAACAATGAGCGAGTGATCTCTCTCAGCTGTGACAACCAACGTGAGTTACACTTTAAAACAACAGTTACGCTGTTAAACACCGACTGTTAAAGCAACACACACCTGTACAGTGTTTCTGTGTTTATTGTCATGTATGTTGAGATATTTCCTTACTTTGAGTAAACAGTGTTTCAGACTGACTGAGCTTCTGACTTTCAGCTTGTGGAGTTCGTCGGATCATTAATCACATGAGGTTGACGGACCAATCATCAAAGGGGAAAGGTGAGTAAATGAAACCTGTGCTGATCCTGATGTTGGTCTCAGTCTGACTGTAGTTTGACTTGTTTGTTACCTGTCAGGTTTGGTCAGAGTGGTGGGCGGGGAGAACGCGGCGAAGGGGGCGTGGCCCTGGATGGTGTCTCTGAAGTGGAACGGGAGTCATCTCTGCGGAGCCTCGTTAATTGGCTCTGATTGGCTGCTGACAGCTGCACATTGTGTCTACGGGTGAGCAACTCCATCAGACAACACAAATCATTTATAAACACAAACTGCTTCGTCCTGAAACCATTAATATAAACCAGTATGTAAACAACACCTAACATACACAATAAAAAACTTCACACAATCTGTAAACAGCATGTATACATGCTGTTGCTGTCTGTATGATACATGTATGATAGTTTTTGTGCTCTGCAGGAAGAACATCCACCTGCAGTTGTGGTCGGCGGTGTTCGGGCTTCACTACCGGAGCGACGTGAGGTCATCACACGTTCAGATCCGACGAATCGATCGAATCGTCATCAACAGAAAATACAACAGACGAACTTACCAGGCCGACATCGCCATGATGCATCTGCAGCAGCCAATCAACTTTAACGGTCAGTGACATCACTGGATGCACACATGTCACCTGTCAGTTACACATCTGTAACCTACAGAGTGTGTGTGTGTTTGTGTGTGTGTGTGTGTGTGTGTGTGTGTGTGTGTGTGTGTGTGTGCAGAGTGGGTCCAGCCGGTGTGTTTACCTGCAGACGATCAGATGTTCACAGCAGGAAGGAAATGTTTTATCGCAGGATGGGGACGAGATGCCGAGGGGGGTAAGACACCTGAAGAGACTCACCTGTCTGTCTCTCACCTGTCTGTTTCTCACCTGTCTGTCTCACCTGTCTGTTTCTCACCTGTCTGTCTCTCACCTGTCTGTCTCACCTGTCTGTTTCTCACCTGTCTGTTTCTCACCTGTCTGTCTCACCTGTCTGTCTCTCACCTGTCTGTTTCTCACCTGTCTGTCTCACCTGTCTGTCTCTCACCTGTCTGTCTCACCTGTCTGTCTCTCAGGTTCCCTCCCTAACATTCTGCAGGAGGCCCAGGTTCCTCTGGTGTCTCAGGATCAGTGTCAGCAGCAGCTAACTAAGTACAACATCACCTCCAGCATGCTTTGTGCCGGCTTCCCACAGGGCGGAGTCGACTCCTGTCAGGTAACTGCTCACCTGGACTCATCCTGACTGTTACAAACATGTCTGTAGTTAAACAGTCAGTGAGGAGCTGAGGGTCCCATCGCTAGGCAACCACTGACATCTCTGTATAAAGCAGTGAAGCTCTGTCTGTATGTATGTCCTTCACATATCTCAAGAACCGTTCATCCGATCTACTTCACACTTGGTGGGTGTGTTGCCTGGGACACAAGGAAGTGCACTGTTGAAATTTGGTGCAATTTGGGCAAATGACATGTTCAATATAAATAAACCACTCTGCAGTTCTTTCCTCTTCTGGGCAGGAAGAGGAAAGAGCAAGAGCACACAGAAGAAAAAAACAGAGACGAAGGCAGTAAAACTAACCAATAGGAGCACAGACACATTTGATTGGCAGCAGAATCAACCAATGGAAAGCTGTGAACTGCTTCTACAGTTCAACCTCAGTTTAGTCTCAATGATGAAGTTTCCATCTGGATTAAAACCATTTAGTTTATAATTCCTTGTCGTTTTAATTGATAAGTTTGTCAGTTGATACATATATATGTGCTTCTTGAGAAATATTAATCAATCATCCTGTTCTGAACAGTCTGCACTAGTTCCATAAAAACAGAAACAAACATTACAAACTGTCAAATTAAAGGAACAAACACACTTTTCTTTACTTAAATTAATTACATTTTGATATATGTGAGTTTATGTGGTCAAATCGCCTGTTCATTTATATTTGTAATGTAATCATATTTTATAATATAATTACATATGTGTAATTGTAATCAAACATCTATAATAGTGGTATTTTGTACTGAGTTTGTCTGTAACTGGAGCTTCAACCTGCAGGACACAACAGGTGTGACTGAGCTGCGTGCTGATTGGTCGATCACATGTGTTTATAAAGGTTGTTTTGCTGTTTCCAGGGCGACTCTGGAGGTCCGCTGATGTGTCTGGACAATGGACACTGGACTCTGATTGGTCAGTCTCTCTCATACATACACACATACAGTATATTTTTGTAGCTGAGATGTGATGAAATGCTCCGTTCTGATTGGTTCCTGACAGGTGTGACCTCGTTTGGGACTGGCTGTGGGCGACCTAATAAACCAGGAGTCTACGCCCGAGTGTCCTCCTTCACCTCCTGGATCGCCCAGACCAGACGCTCCTCCTCCTCCTTCTCTTCCTCATACTCTAAACAATAAACAGTCCAAAAAAATGACAGAAACTGTTCATTTAACAGATCAGGTGTTTAACGTAACCTACACGTTAAAATATGGAAGTCAAATTAAACATATAAACATATAAACACAGTAACAACAGTGAGATATGTTTAAGAATTCACAGAGAAACTAAAACATTGGACTGTAAAAAATCTTCTTTTGTTGTTTAGAATTAAATTCATGTCAAAAGGAGGAAGAGTTGATCATCACATTGACCCTGATGATAAAGAATCTTTACTTTGACGACATGATCAGAAGTTTTCTAAATAAATGATGTCTTCACCATTTAAATGTGTGTGCGCAGTGAAAAGGGTTATATATGTATGTATATATATATTTTACACACATATAGTGTTTACTCTGAACATTTAAACACTCCTCAATCAATATTTTGTTCTTTTTATTCTCTTCAGTTTGAACCTTTAACCTGTAGCAGCTCTTCTCACTTAGAATATATTTTACATGTTTTTATTGTAAATTTCTTTTTATATAATTTAGAATATTTGACTGCAGCAGATTCCTCATATGTGTAAACCTACTTAACAATAAACCTGATTCTGATGTTTCTGATCTTACTGCAGTAAAACATGTTGGATCCAGCAGGTGGCGCCACTGCTACATCTAACACATACGCATGGAGAAAGTAGATAGACACAAAGATGATGAACAACCAGTGAAAAGCTACTGAGTCTAAATGAAAAGATGAAGATTCAGATTGCTGAAAAGATTTTAATATAAATGAATGTGTTTGTTATCAGTGATTAAGAAATATCAGAACAGCACTCTCTCTCACCCTCTTTCTGGCATTTTGCCCTCTTTTCACCAATCAGAGAAAATGCTTTTAGGCAGGGAGAGGTTCTCATGATCGGGTTCAATGAGACGATCAGCCTGTCTGAACTTTTTATTTTTTTAGATTTATAAATGTACTCAAACAGTTGCTAATGTAAGAATCTGTATCTTTTACATTGTAATGTGTGATTAGGCATACAAATGTGATTATAACAATTACTAATACAAGGTTGCCGGAGCAGTGAGGCCATGTGGAGAATGACATGTAAATTCAAGGCTGGTGATTCATTTAAAGTTCAATGAAGTTTGTATCAAAAATTATGTGAAAACAGTAAATATTCAAAAAGGTGGGGGTTCACTCACCGTCTCCATTCAAATATATGAGTATTTTTCTGTCCAGCTGCAGTTACTGATTGTCTCTGACAGTACACGTCAGTCACACTTTCAAAATAAAAGCACACCACACTTGTAAGAAGTATCCCTCATTTTTAAAAAGCAAAATGATCTGATCATTGATGAAGACATTGGACTATAAATGACATTTTATCTGCATAATTTATTCTTTATTGACATTTGGTGACTGCAGTTTGTCAGAGATCAGCTGTGCTTCTCTGGCCTCAGCTCTGAAGTCCAACCCCTCCCATCTGAGAGAGCTGGATCTGAGTGGAAACAAGCTGCAGGATTCAGGAGTGAAGCTGCTGTGTGCATGTTACTGTTGTAGCTGCTGGAGGTGGAGCTAGTTTACACTACTTTATATACAGTTAGCTAGTTTAGTCCACTGGTTCCCAAACTAGGGGTCGGGGCCCTCCAAAGGGTCAGCAGATAAATCTGAGGGGTCACGAGATGATTAATGGGAGAGGAAAGAAGAAAAAACAAAGTTCTGATACACAAATCTGTTTTCAGTTTCTGGACTTTTTCTCTAATCTTTGATTTTTGCTGAAATATTGGATCATTTGAACATTTATTGAAATGAAAGCATGTGAGAAGTTTAGAGGGAAAAATCACTATTTGGTGGAGCTGTTAACAACTCATACACATGTGAAATGTGACCCCGACTACACACTGCTTTTAAGTTGTTTTTATTTTATGAATCAGTAAAGTGTGAAAACCAGACTGGATGAAGGTGAAAGCAGACCAATCAGAAGGCATCGTTTGACCACCTCAGTTTATTTACAGAAACACTTTGAACACGATGCAGAAGAAGGAGAATTAGAAACACACACGCTCTCACTCACACACACACACACACACACACACACACACACAGTTACAAACTGAGCATGCAGCATTAGAGTCTGTTAATACAGTACAGTACAATATCCATCATAGTAGAAAAAGCTGAGTGGTTGTGAAGGAGCTGATTATTGATTTTGCAGAGCGTGAACATCGTGGATGGGAAACAGCAAGGACTGAGCCTGTGTGAGGAAAGATTTTTTTATTTGAAATATCCAAGAATGTTGAATATTTTATTTATTAACGCTTTCTGATTCATTTCTGTGCCTGGAAAGAAAAAAAAAACCCAAAGACCAAACAAATGATCAACAAACCCAGCGAGCAGAGGAGATTCAGGCTCAAACCTTTCTTTAAATTATAGATAAAAAAAAGTCCTTTAATACATTTTTAAAACCTCTGATGTACCTGACAGTGCAGACAAACAACATCTAGACCAAACTGAAGGGAGAGAAAAAGGAACATTTAATATAACTGAACAGTTAAAATTTAAAATGTTGTTTAGATTAAATACTGAGAAAGTTGTACATTGTCATATTTCTGGGAATTTAGGGTTTACCATTTATAAGTGATGCTTTAAATTTTTGTTTAATTGACTTGAAGGTCATGTCCTTGTCATATTTCAGGGGGGAAAAGAATGAAATGTACAGAAGGTATAATTTAACAGTTAAATCAGTACTAATCTGGGATTATTTATATGCCATAACCAGTAAAATTTACCAATGTTGTATAATTTATAGAAAGCAAAAGGTAAAAAGTATGTATCAGTTAAACCCGAGTTAGCATTATTTGCATTCATGACTGTAACTTGTGGATGTTAGCTGCGAGTTAGCATGTTGAAAACCTGTAGTTTTATGGCCAGATAAACAGCTAAAGACTGCTAACAATGCTAACAGCTCCTCCTCCCCCCATGGGTGAAACAAAACTCGTCCTGCTGTTTCCCATCACATCGATTCAAAAAGCTTCCTGTGGTGAACATGAGGCTTCAAAACAGACTTCCAACCTGTCTGAGCCTTTAGCATCCAACAAAACTCCTCATGAAAGAATCAGATCTAAATCTGTGAGAACAGCCGAACTTTCTGATCCTCTTTTAGACTGAACAATGAGAGCAGAATGTCCTTAAATCCTGAATCCAGCAGCTCATCTGGGTCACAAAGACAAAATATATCATCTCTCAGATGAACTGAAGGTTGGAAGTCGCTGCTTTGGATTCATAAAGATAAATATGGAGCAGCCAGACCTGCTGAACATCTGGTAAAAACAGGAAAAACATCATAGGATCTGTTCATACAGTAGGAATAACATGAAATCTACTTTCAGTTTCAAGCATAAACACCAAAATAGTTCTAAAAAATGACATCTCAGATATTTCCAGGGACTGTCTCTGCATCCCCGGAGCTCAAATGTTTCCACCACTGATTAATAATACTTTCAAGTGTCTTAGAAGGTCAAAGTGGAAGAGTTGCTTTAGAAAACACAGACTAGTCTACAGTAGAAAACAGACATTCACTCTGAGGTGCCATTTGATGTCCTGACTGTGGTCACATTCTGGTTTGGGGTGAAAGTGTCGCTGAGGAGGCTGAATGCGTTGGGTTCCGGTAGCTAGCTTTATTTTCCTGGTTGGCAAAATACCTTAAATCTGTTAACTCAAAGTCTTTCTCAGCTGTTCAACAGATGTCTCCTGAGGAGCCAAATTAATGTTTTTATCATTTATTTTTTATGTTTAATTAATATCCCATATAGACGTCCAACAGGGTTCTTTTACAACAGTGTTTAAGATTCATTATTTGCTGCATTTCAAAATATGAATGTAAAGGTTTGAAGCAACTAAATTGAAAAAAATCTGTTTTTTTCCAAAGACAATAGTGATTATATTCCTGGGAAGTCATAAAAAAGTTGCGCAGATTTAGCTGACATAAGATCACTGAAGTTTGCCATCAAACAGGCCTGTGGTGTTTAAAAAATACTTGAGCTGAGTCTTTTTTTCTGATAATATTTCTAATCTCTAATGACAACATCACTTCCTGACAGTAAACAGGTGAGCACCAGTACCAGACTCTCCCCCTAGTCATCAAAGAGGGTCCCATCCCACTCTCAGAGGTAAAAAAGGTCAAACAGTGGCAACCAGTTGACCTTTGACCTGATATTCAGCCTCCAATTTGCATCCCCAGTTGTTTGAGTATGTCCTGAGTCGGGACGCCAAATGGTACCGAGATGTCAGTAAAATAAGCAGTGCAGTAACACATTCAGCGGTTGCTGTGGGAACTCGTGTCAAAGTCAATAATGCATATCATACTAACAAAAATAATAAAGCCTAATAATACACAATGTGTTCTCTACAGGGTGATTCACACAACGCGGGCACTGGAAGTCTGATTTGAACATTAAAAAGCTTTTGAATATACAAATGCGGTATATCGAGAATAATAATATCATCATAATAAGAATCTGATTGTACAAAGTTCTACATTCTCCCAACGGTAAAAAGCTGCTTAAAGCCTCTGAGACAAACACAACAGGTCAAAAGTCGCAGAATATCAAAGTCAACACCACTAGCGTTTTGTTAGCTCGCGGCTAGCAGAGACGGTTGCTCCTAGTGAGGAATGCTAACAAAGCTAACAAGTCCAAGTCAAATCACCTGAGAGCAGGAACACAACCTGACAGCCGGGAACGCCAAACCGCAGCAGATGCCGAAGCCGAAACACAAAACACAAAGTCAAGTCCAGCATGCAGAAAAATCACAGAATCTGTACAGAAGAAAGTAAACACCAGCACTGAAGAGGAAGAAATACGAGCTCTCTATACCGAACTCCACTCACAAATCTAACGTTTCTACAACGCTGCCATCACCACTAAACCTCATATCTCCAGCAACAAAACAGCAACTCTGAGCGGGCGGGTTAATGTTTCACTTCTAAAACCAAGATGCAATTTTAATCTTAATAATAATATTAAAACTCATTATTACTTATTAAGGCTTCTAAAAAAACAAAACAGAGATATGAGGTTTCACACAGCGACCACACCCCCCGACAGACCAACGCAGTGGGAACATCCAGATCGTCCTAACACATTCCTTAATGTCCCAAAAGTAAAACTGAATACATTAAAACAATTTGAATTGATTTACTGTCTCTTTAAATCTCAACCCCGTACATTCCTGTCTCTGATTGGTGCGTTTAATCCTCCACCAATCTCACATCTCAGTTTTTGACTTTTTCCTGGTTGCTTTTATGATAATGGGACTGATTAATGTATAATTTATGTTTTATTTCAGAAACGTTAGTGGAGTGATAATACTGATATTAATTGTAACAGATGTCATTTGTGAGCATAGTGTACATCATAACATACACGTGCAAAATTAAACAAAACCATTTAGTTCTTGTACATGTTGCTTTTTTTTGCCCCATTTTAATTAAGTTTGATACATTTTTCTTGCATCTGTTTTTAATTTATAACAACAATTTATTATTCCTTAATTTGGAGTGATATTCATTTATTATTGATATGTGTTTGATATTGATACGGACAGTTTGTCTCGTCCACTAAATTATTGGGTTTGTGGAGCGGATGAAAAACGGACTGGTCCAGACTTTTAGTTTATTATGTTGATGAAACTCCAGAAACATCAGATCCTACATTTCTGTTTCCAAATGCCTTAATATGCCAATTTCAGTATTGATCTGGACCAATTTAAATGATTACTGTATTTATCGATGTATTCATTTGCACTTTGACTCGTCAGCGATGTTTGTCACCTCTGGGCCTCCGTACTGATGACTTCACAAATGACAGGTGATTGTGTGATTCTGATTGGCTGACTGAGCGTCACTGCGACTCATTTTTCGCTCTGAAACTTCAAAAGTTCTGGAAACAATCAGGAGTCAGTTTGTTCACTCTGCATCATGAAATCAGACAAATGATCAGATTTAAATATCAAAACCTGAAATCAACGTACACTCTGATTTGTTTGAGTGATATTTAAGGTGGTATGCTGCAATTATATTCAATCACATTTTTGATTTATGTACAATTTGCCCCTTCTATTTTTCCATCCTGTTCTTTCCTTCCCTTTTCTGTTTCATACTTTTTGTCCCTTCCCTACTTCCTTCTTCCTCTCACAAGAAGCTGGCTTCTTCTGCTGCTAAAACATTTCATAAACTCGCCTAACTGATAAAGTTTCTTCTGCTAATGAAGCCCGGAGTGGAGCGCAGGCAGCAGGCAGACATCTTATTAAGGTACCTCATTAAGGCCCTCGTTAGGACACCTGGCAGAGGTCAGGGGTGGAGGTGGGCGGCTAATCTGAGCGGAGGTGTGGCTGTTCATGGAAGATCGCAGGTCGGAGAGCGGTGGAAGGTTCTGGAGCTCTCCGAGCCCAATGGAAGCAGAGAGATGAGCGTCGTACAGCCAACCCCATCATCGTTATGTTTTCAGCATTTCCTGCACCGCTGTTACAATATTAAATATTACACTGTGTTCAGTCATATTGCTACAGAGGCTGAGAGACGCCGTTATTTCTGATAACCTTTAGACCAAATTAAATCTAGATCCTAACTTCAAATTCCGTTTCTGTGGTGCTCATAATAATTTTTTTCATTTATTTGATTATATCAAAGGAGGAAACTCAGTAATCAAATCTATAAAAACAAACTATGAGCACTATTTTCTAAGGTAATTAAGTTGTGATCAGGACTGTAGCTACCACTGAGGTCTGATTTCACTTCCTTTAGGGACAACACACACAAGATGTATGTATATATATATATATATATCTTGGTTGGCTACAGTCGTGATTGTGATCTTGAGATAACAGGTCTAATAATTAGTTGATAACAATGGCGACTCTTGGCTTCTGTATATAATAATATATCATGTTACTATTATATGTTACTCTATAAACTTATTTTCACTGCTAGGTGGAAATCTTGTCTGGATTGAACCACTGACACCTCGTTCACAACTGAATCTGCTGCCAGCTGCTGCTCCTGCCGCAGTAGCGCCCCCTGCTGGCTGCAGGCTGTGATCGAACCAAAGCAGGAACCAAGTCTTTGTTTTCAAGTCAAAAATAAAACACAAGTCTGACACATCAAGTCCACCTGTTCGAAAATTTCATGAATCACACATTGTCTTTTTGTCTTTATCAATTACTCTGATTCATGTCTTGAGTCCAAGTCACAGCATCAGATCATAGATTTGTTCATCATATATCTTTCAGTCATTCTTTAGCTAGCTGATGAGCTCACTGGCTAACTAATGTTCTCAAGCTAACTAACACTAGCCAGCAGACTAGCTAACAAGCTAATACTAGTTAAACTATTTCAGTAGCTCCAGTAACTAATCGGAGAGCTTTATTGCTCTTCTAAAACTCACTAAAATAAAAAGTTCTATTTCTACATCTGTTCATTTAACAAGAAACAACATGTTTTTCTCTTTTGATGGAGCTAAGCTAGCAGTTTCCCTTCGTGCTAAGCTAGGCCGAACAAGTCTTGGACCTGAAATGAAAAGTAAAAATAAGAGAATTGAACACTATGAAACTTTCATTTTGTCCACAGGGGGCGCTGTGGTGTCATGGGGGCAGTGTGAATACTAAAGTCAGTTGTAAAAGAGGCATCAGACCTGTCAATCATCCCGAATACACAGAAAACTAAAAACATGAGTTATGAGGTTTCCACACATGAATACAACCTGTGCTGTGCAGCTGTACTGCACCCAGAGAGCTGATTGGCTAATCACAAGGGGGCGTGGTTGAAGCAAAGTCCAAAGAAGCTGAAAAAAGGAAGCTGACTGGTTGATTGGTTGATTGATTATGCAGTTCACTACTGGACTAAGTTGGAGTGATGCGTTGTGTCCCCACCCTCGTCTCCTCCATTTTGTTTTTCTCCAGCTTCTCAAACAAATCCCAGATGGTCGGTATCAGACGCCTGGCTTGCTGTCAATCAATCGGTTGTCGTGGCAACGGTGGCCCATTCAAGGTACTGCCCACTCTGGAAGTTAACTGGACAGACAAACATCACAAAACAATCAATTAAAAATATCGATCAGGCTGAGATGATATTTACATGGTTAAAGTTTCAGTTGCTCTTACTTGCTGAGCGTGGAGGCGGAGCCTGAGCGGTGGAAATGGACGATCTGCCACTTCCCGTCCCGGCGGTGCCACACCCTGGTCTCCTCTGATTGGGCGGTGCGAGGCGTCCCGTTGGCGTCGATGTACTGCGTCACTCTGATGTAAGCGATGCAGGCCGCCTCGTCCCCGACCAGGTGGATGTGAGGATTCAAGATGGTGGTGTGGACGGGTTTACTGTTCTTAGACCACACTGCAGAGACACAGACAGACAGCAGTCACCTGGACAGGTAGGACAGCGGCGGGACAACAGATGTTATTAAACAGAAAGATGTGACTGGAGACAGGTGGACAAACTGAGTGCAGGTGAGTGTCTGCAGGAAGTTTTGTTCAGCTCACAGTTCTCGAAGTAAAAGCGATGGAAGTCCAGGCCTTCAACCAGATTCCCCAACGCCTCGGGCTCGAACGCCGTCACAGCCGGGTCGCACATTTTACTGAGAGGACAGGAAAGATTTACTGAGAGGACAGGAAAGATTTACTGAGAGGACAGGAAAGATTTACTGAGAGGACAGGAAAGATTTACTGAGAGGACAGGAAAGATTTTATTGAGAAGTTATAAGATTTAATGAGTTACATACGTGTAGCTCTCGAAGTCTCCGTTGCTGATCGCCTCGATGAGCTGCTCGGTGACTTTAATGATGTCCTGTTTTCTCACTGAGAGACAGACAAGCAGAGAGACAGTTAGGTCTTCACCACCTCTGTTTGGAGAATAAAACTTGGTTTAAGGTTAATAATAATAAATATTATTATTTATTTATTCATCTCATTTCATACAAAAATGTGTTGTTGAGGTTAAATTATGATTAAAGTTTCTGGATAAAAGCAGTTGTGTGTGTTTGCGTTCTCACCTCTGGTGTCTTCGTCCTCTATGGTGGTGTTTGTGCTCTCAGATGATTCCTACAACAACAGTAAGAGTGTGTTTAAATTGTTCCTGAGCTTTCAGCTGTCTGATTTGTCCAACTCACAGATTGAACCTTAATTAACTACAGCGATGCTGAAATCACCAGTTCACAACTTACACAACAAAAAAATAATATTAATATGAATAATAATGAAACAATAATAGTAATAGTGTTGTTACTTTGACTCCGTCAGCCTTCTTGTTGCTTCCACTCTTTCCACCTGAACGAGGGATGAGAATGAAGAGAAGGAGAAGCAGCAGAGTCAGAAAGAAAGGAACAAAAGCAGAGAAGAGGAGTGACGGCATCGCACCGACAGCCGCTGCCGACGTGCCCTTCAGCAAACCGTCTGTCTGTTAACTTCTGTCCTCAGAGGGTCAAATAAGCCGAGAAAACAAGCAGGAAATCTGACGAGAAAAACTGATTCCAAACACAAGCAGAAATGTAAAAGGAAAGAATGAACACTGCTGAGGAATGAAGATCAAAAACATGTCAAATAAAACACGAAATTCCCGTTTGAAGTTGGTGAAAAGAAAAAGCCCAAATATTCAGAAATATTTCAAATGACAAATCATCCAGAAGTGAAAACTTTGAATCCAGCGCTGCTTCCTGCCGCTGACTGCCGTCCGTGTGAAGCCACAGACCAGCTGTTACAGTACAGACAGACAGACAGATGGAGGGAGTTCCCAGCGTGACATGTGGGTCACTCAGAGAGAGTTGAGGCCAAATTTAGGAACAACTTGAGATAGTTGGAGAGCAGAAACATTCCTGTGTGTCAGACGGAGCGTCCACACTGACCAGATAAATCTGAAAACTTTATTTTGGAGCTCTGTCAAACAAACTACACTGGAACACGTGGGCGTAGGAAGCATTGAAAATGTGGGTGTGACAACCTAGAGGAGGGGGTCTGGGGAGTAGAGCTGTGTCTAAAACCACTCTGTTACTCACTCATTCACTCCTCCCTGTATGATAGACACTAAATAGTTTACTCAGTAGTGAGCAGACACTAATCAGCCGGCTCGCCAAAATAAAATGTTGGCATCGTATGTTTCTGCAAACCACCACATGTGATCTATATGAGCTGATCTTTCAGGAGGGTCGGTGGACGGTTAGAAAACGGTTTGAGATCACCGAGCAAACTGGGTGTTTTTAGCGAGACATGGGCTGTTTTTATTGTATTTTTTATTTTTATTTTAACCCTAACCATGTGGTCTTTGTGTCTAAACCTAACCAGACCCGAACCAGCGTCGTCACGCCATAAAACATCTTTATTCAACAGTAGAAATGTTGATATGAGACATATTTCATGTGTTGAAACATAGATATTCAACGATTCTGTGGTTCGCAGAAACGTCCATTACCAACGTTTTATTCTGGCGAGCGGGTCGAACTAATCGTCGTCACCATCAGCTGTAGAGTTGTGGAGCATTGCATTGTGGGATTGTTAGCAGGAAGTAGTGAGCATGTCCTGAGGGAAATGTGGTGCTCTATTCCAGACGCGTGTATTCTGGTGCCTTTTAAAGAAAAACGATGAGTACATTTTATAATTTCATCCAGAGGAAGCGTTTGACACCAGATCACATATATAAAGATATTAATAAGCTAAAAGTACAGAAATTGATTTGATGACTTCAATAACAAACTCTCTCTTTGTGTTTGCATGCAGTTGTAATTTCTGTTAATTCATTTCTTTAATGTTATCAAATTAATGTGTAAAGTGGAGAACGGCTGTAGTCAGAGCGTCCTGATGCAATAAACTAGTGACTTTGTTAACACATAACGCTGCGACCGAGAAGCTCTTTCATAATAAAAGGCATTAATATAACAACCATCTGCCACCTTTCATGAAAAGCTACAGGTCTGAGGACATAAACAGCATTTCAAATAGCAACTCATTTAAAATCCAACATGTAGAACCGAAAATCTCATGAAATACTGAAATGAATGTGACACAGTTCGATCTCCAGCAGTGACTGAAAGGGGCTGATGTTGTTTTTAATATATTTCATAACCTCACACGGTTGTATCAGCTGATGTAACGGTGTCACTGCAGTAATATTTAGAGGATTTAAAGATAATAATAAAGACTAAAGCTCATATCTACAGCCTCACTTCCTCCTTCATTAGTGCCCTTCAACTTCTTTAACGCTTCGTTTCATCTGTTTCCTCTCTTTTAGTCTCGACTTTCCTCTCTGCTATCACGTTCCCCTTTTTCCTACTTAGCGTTGACGGTGTGCTTGTGTGTGTGTGTGTGTGTGTGTGTGTGTGTGTGTGTGTGTAGGAAGCAGTGACTACATGGTGGGGTTGGTGTATGGGAGGGGGTGAATCTTTGGGACTTGTCTCATCCGAGTATAATAGCTGCAACACCTGTGCTGAAGCATTACACGCCCCCCCCCCCTCCCCCCTCTGTGCTGTGTGACATCTGACATCTGATTAAACTCCACACATGATTTGATGACTGCACGCCTAAAAAAAGAGAGAACCAAAACGTTTTTTTTTTTTCATGTGGACGAAAGTATTTGCAGAAACGAGCTGAAACTGCTGTTGTTTCTGAATTTAACCGACTTAATGTAGACGTACAGAAGTCTGTGTGTGTGTGTGTGTGTGTGTGTGTGTGTGTGTGTGTGTGTGTGTGTTGTGTGTGTGTGTGTGTGCGCGTGTGAGTGCTTTCAGATTGAAGTTGCAGTGTGGACGCAGCCTGAGTGTTTCCTGCTATCTATAGATATGTGTGTGTGTGTGTTTGAAATGTTCTGACAGCTGCAGCACACACACACACACACACACACACACACACACAGTGCTAACCTGTTAATTGTGTGTAAGCCGACAGCTGATTGGTCAGTTCCTCTGTTAACTCTCAGCTACTGAACATAAACCTGCGGGTCAAAGGTCCACAACACATTGCTTCTGACGGGTCATGTGACACCCTGACAACCAATAAGGAGACTGAACAGCTGTTTGATTTAAACATCAGCCTGTCTGACGCGTCACATGACCTCTGACCTGTGACCCAGGTGACAAGACGAGCTGCTGGTCTTACCGGAGAAATTCCTGGTGGCCAACATGGTGGTCAGAATGGCTCCCTGAAGGAAGAGAGACAAATAAGATTAATGATTAAAACTATTTTAAAACTTTTAAAATTATTATTAAGATTAAACCAATAAACTCAAAATGATCCTTTAAAATATATTTTTTAACTTTCAGAGAAACAAACAAACTGAACTAAAACATTTCTGACATTCTCAGAGGAAAACAGACTATGTGAGCTGTGAAGTGGAAAGCGACTCCCGTTTTCTGTTCTATGAAATCGTTCTAAAACACCTGGAAATACTCTGGCGATCAGATGAGCAGAAACTGAAACGGCTGTTTAATTTTGATGTGTTTAAACTTCCTAACTTTATCTCACAAACACACAAACAATCTATCTCAACTTATTTTCCAGCTGCTGTCAGTGATGAAGGTAAAAGATGCTTCAGCTGTTTCTTTGTTCTTTCTCTGTTGTTTGACTGTAAACGCTGAACTCACTTGTTTGGATTTATGTTAGGGTTAAGGTTAGGGTTAGGGTTAGGTTTAGGTTTAGGTAGGGGTAGGGTTAGGGTAGGGTTGGGGTTAGGGTAGGGTTGGGGTTGGGGTTGGGTTAGGGTTTAGGTTGGGGTTGGGGTTAGGGTTAGGGTTAGGGTTAGGGTAGGGTTAGGGTTGGGTTGGGGTTAGGGTAGGGTTGGGGTTGGGGTTGGGTTAGGGTTAGGGTAGGGTTGGGGTTGGGGTTGGGGTAGGGTTAGGGTTGGGTTGGGGTTAGGGTAGGGTTGGGGTTGGGGTTGGGTTAGGGTTAGGGTAGGGTTAGGGTTGGGTTGGGGTTAGGGTTGGGGTTGGGGTAGGGGTAGGGTTAGGGTTAGGGTTAGGGTTAGGGTAGGGTTGGGGTTGGGGTTGGGGTTAGGGTTGGGGTTGGGGTTGGGGTTAGGGTTGGGGTAGGGTTGGGGTTGGGGTTGGGGTTAGGGTTGGGGTAGGGTTAGGGTTGGGGTTGGGGTTTGGGATTCGGGTTAGGTTAAGTAGCACTGGCCTACTGACAGGACCCACCATTAACCAGAGGGGGGTGTGTGAGGTTTGCTGTAAGTCCCTCCATGAGGGACCAGGATCTAAGGGGGCAGAGGTGGGAGAGTCGAGAGAAGGAGGAGAAAAAAAAAAAAAAAAGGGGGGGAGGGAGTAGTTTGGGGAGGGTTAGGGTTGTGGGAAGGGGGAGGGAGTGGTTGGGTTTGGGGAGGGTTAGGGGAAGGAAGGGGGAGGGAGTGGTTAGGTTTAGGGGAAGGAAGTGGTTAGGTATAGGGGAGGGAGTGCTTAGGGTGAGGAAAGGGGGAGGGAGTGGTTAGGGTTAGGAAAGGGGGAGGGGAAAAATTGGTTAGGGTTAGGAAAGGGGGAGGGAGTAGTTAGGGTTAGGAAAGGGGGAGGGAGTGGTTAGGTATGGGGAAGGAAGTGGTAAGGTTTGGGGAGGGTTAGGGGAAGGAAGGGGGAGGGAGTGGTTAGGTTTAGGGAAAGGAAGTGGTTAAGTTTAGGGAAGGGGAAGGAAGTGGTTAGGGTTAGGGGAGGGTAGGGTTAGGGTTAGGGTTGGGGTTAGGTTTGGGGTTGGGGTAGGGGTTAGGGTAGGGTTAGGGTAGGGGTTGGGGTTAGGGTTAGGGTTAGGGTTGGGGTTAGGGTTAGGGTTAGGGTTAGGGTTAGGGGGGGTTAGGGTTAGGGTTAGGGTTGGGGTTGGGGTAGGGGTAGGGTTAGGGTTGGGGTTAGGGTTGGGGTTAGGGTTGGGGTTAGGGTTAGGGTTGGGGTTGGGGTTGGGGTTGGGTTAGGGTTAGGGTAGGGTTAGGGTTGGGTTGGGGTTAGGGTTGGGGTTGGGGTAGGGGTAGGGTTAGGGTTAGGGTTGGGGTTAGGGTTGGGGTTGGGGTTGGGGTAGGGGTAGGGTTAGGGTTGGGGTTAGGGTTGGGGTTAGGGTTGGGGTTAGGGTTAGGGTTGGGGTTGGGGTTGGGGTAGGGGTAGGGTTAGGGTTGGGGTTGGGGTAGGGTTAGGGTTGGGGTTAGGGTTGGGGTTGGGGTTAGGGTTGGGGTAGGGTTAGGGTTAGGGTTGGGTTAGGGTGGGTGATTGTTATGATGAACATGGGTTGCACAGGCCTAACTATTCAGGGGGTGGAGGAAATCATAGAGGGGTCCAGATGGGTGGAGGGTTAGGGTTGGGGTTGGGGTTAGGGTTGGGGTAGTGGTAGGGTTAGGGTTGGGGTTGGGGTAGGGTTAGGGTTGGGGTTAGGGTTGGGGTAGGGTTAGGGTTAGGGTTAGGGTTAGGGTTGGGGTTGGGGTTAGGGTTGGGGTAGGGTTAGGGTTAGGGTTGGGGTTAGGGTTTAGGTTGGGGTAGGGTTGGGGGTAGGTTGGGGTTAGGGTAGGGTTGGGTTTGGGGTTAGGGTTGGGGTTAGGGTAGGGTTGGGTTTGGGGTTAGGGTTAGGTTAGTGATGACCTCTGGTTAACCCCTGTTTGACCTCTGACCCCAGCCTACCTTCAGTTTCCGTCTGGCGTTGAACTTCTTCAGACACTCGACCGTCTCCTGTCTGTGCATGCAGGACGCCACTGTGGAGCGATGCTGAGAGGAAGAACCACAACCATCATCATCACCATCACCATCATCATCACCATCATCTGTCAGAGCAGGGTAAGAAGTCAGAGGTCAGCTGACTCACAGAGATCCAGGGGTGTTTGAGCGCCTCGGCGGCGGTGATGCGTTTGGCCGGATTGATGGTCAGCATCTTGTTGATGAGGTCTTTGGCTTCAGGGGTCACCGTGTCCCACTCTGGAGACGGGAACTAGGACACGAGCAGACAGGATGAGGTCAGCGGCAAAGCCCCGCCCCCAACACAGACATACAGACCAATGACTGAGCTCTGTTGTTACACTACAGGTAAACAGTCATGTGACCTACGTCGTAAGCTCCAGCTTTGATCTGCTGGTAGAGACGATGTTGATCTTCATCCCAGAATGGAGGATAACCGACCAATAAGATGTAGAGAATCACACCTGAGAGGAGAAAAAAATACACCTGAGAGTAGGTAGAGGAGACAGTAGAAGACAGTAGAAGACAGAAGAAGACAGTAGAATCTGACCACAGGCCCAGAGGTCGACTGCTTTGCCGTATGGATCCTTCCTCAAAACCTCTGGAGACAGATAACCAGGAGTCCCCGCAAACCCTGTAAACAGACACACACACACACACACACAGGTTGCTGGTTGTTGGGTAAAAAAATAAATAAAGGAAATTCATAATATTGTTTTTTGTTAAACTTAAATTAAATTAAATAAATCAAACTAATATAAAATCAAAAATAAACCAAAATAAAATAAAAAGTAGAAAATACAAATAAAATTGTAATAAAATGAAACAAAGAAGTAAAATAAAATAGAAATGAAATAAATGAGCTTAAATTCAAGTTAAGTTAGAACAGGTACAGATTGGATCTTACCGAACCAGGCCTGCTGGTCTCCCTCCACCTCGATGGCGAGGCCGAAGTCGGCCAGTTTGACCGCCGCTCCTTTAGACTTGGAGGCCAGCAGCAGATTCTCTGGCTGGAGACACAGCACACATGCTAACACGCTAGCTCTGCCCATTGGTTTACATCAGCAAGGCTAACAATGCTAATAGGACTGTTTCAGTCTGGTGATGTCATAGCGTTACCTTCAGGTCTCTGTGGACCACGCCCATCTGGTGACAGTGTAGCACCGCCTCCAGAATCTGCTGGATACAGTGACTGCACAGAGACACAGAGGTCGGAGGTCAGAGACACAGAGGTCAGAGGTCATGTGTCTGTGGTATGAGGATGAAGAGCTGAGTTTGTGACCTACAGGGATGAAGGTCAGCACCTCCTGCTGGCTGATGTGTCAACAACAACCTGGTGCTTAACATCCAGAAGACAAAGGAGATCATCATGGACTTCATCATCTACATCTACATCATCTACATCTACACCTACATCATCTACACCTACATCATCTACATCATCTACACCTACATCATCTACATCATCTACATCTACACCTACATCATCTACCTCTACACCTACATCATCTACACCTACATCATCTACACCTACATCATCTACACTTACATCATCTACCTCTACACCTACATCATCTACATCTAGATCATCTACACCTACATCATCTACACCTACATCATCTACATCATCTACACCTACATCATCTACATCATCTACACCTACATCATCTACATCATCTACATCTACACCTACATCATCTACCTCTACACCTACATCATCTACACCTACATCATCTACACCTACATCATCTACACTTACATCATCTACCTCTACACCTACATCATCTACATCTAGATCATCTACACCTACATCATCTACATCATCTACACCTGCATCATCTACCTCTACACCTACATCATCTACACCTACATCATCTACATCATCTACACCTACATCATCTACATCATCTACATCTACACCTACATCATCTACCTCTACACCTACATCATCTACACCTACATCATCTACACCTACATCATCTACACTTACATCATCTACCTCTACACCTACATCATCTACATCTAGATCATCTACACCTACATCATCTACACCTACATCATCTACATCATCTACACCTACATCATCTACATCATCTACATCTACACCTACATCATCTACCTCTACACCTACATCATCTACACCTACATCATCTACACCTACATCATCTACACTTACATCATCTACCTCTACACCTACATCATCTACATCTAGATCATCTACACCTACATCATCTACACCTACACCTACATCATCTACATAATCTACATCATCT
>CM055854.1:20098779-20143779 GCA_029490765.1 Euthynnus affinis
CTCCATGAATTCATACCACTCAGGAGCAGAGAAATGTTTCCAAACAGAGAAAAAGTCCCAAAATCAAATGTTCAGACCTTCATTGTCTAAAACAAAAATGTATAAATCATTGACAGAAACATGTAGTTTATAAAACCGCTCCAGTGTTTTCTCCCGTCTGTCTCTTGAGTCCACTCGCTGCTGTTTTCCTAACAGAATCATTTGGCCTAAACACGGACCCAGCAGCCGCCGACTCTCTTCAAACGGCTTCTCCTCCCACGGCGACCTCCTCAGGGACGTCACCGGGGTCTTATGGAGACTCAACAATCCGTGGGTGCTCGGGTAACACACGCTGGCACTGGAGTTGTTGAGACAATTGCAAATCAGCTGACCCCTTCTCAAACTTCCTCTCCTCCGCCTCCTCAAACCAGCAGTCAGACTGAAAGGCCTGGAAGCGGCTCTCCACTGCGTCACTGCTCCCAACCCGCCCAGCTACACTCACAGGTCCCATTCTTCTGCTGCCACTGGTATTTCACCTTTCTGAGTGTTCCCTCGGCTACCGACCACCACTCTTTCCTGCACAGGAAGGGGAGACTGCTGTGTTCTTTCTCCAGAGCTGCACTTTTATGTGGCTGCAAGGTTCCTACATCCCTGGTCAGACGGTTTGGTTGCTATTCCAAAGACATTCCTTAAAAGAGAGAAACCCTCATCTCAATATATCGGACCTTTTGAAATTAAAACAATTATGAATCCTTCAACTGTCAGATTGAGACTTCCTAGAACTATGAGGTACACCCATCTCTCCATCTCTCCCAGTTAAAACCAGTGTTTTCCAGAACCCCTCCCCCTCCATCAATAACTATCCTGCCTATGATGTCTGAAGGATGTTGGATGTGCGCCATTATTGGCTCTCCAGTATTTAGTGAACTGGGAGGGTTACAGTCCAGAAGATCATTCTTGGGTCCCTCGCTGTTTTATTGTGGACTCCAGATTGTTCTGTTACCCGTAATGGTAGTTAGATGCTCGGACCAACTTTCCAAAGTGTTTTTATTGGATTTTATGTCTCCAGAACTGCCAGCTTGGTCCTTTTAACAGTCATCTTCCTGCCTGCCAAGACTCCTCTACAGTCACGCTCACTCCGGCCCTCCGTCTACCTGCCTACTCTCCGCCGCCATCTGAAGCTCCACTCCTGCCTGCTCAGCCACAGGTTCATCTCTGCTCAGCCCGCCTTCAGTGCTCTCCTGCCTTTCCAACCCACCACTTCACCATCACTCATACTGATATAGCTAAGTTTTGCAATAAATCTTTTTCCCAGTCTCAAGTGTGTTGTGTTTGTCTCCATTCGTTGCTTTTTATCAAACAGTCGTCTCAGCCTGTAATTGACATGTTTAAGGAGGAAGTCAGGTGATGTTATTATAGAGACAACGTCCACAAAGGGAGGAGGTCAACATCAGACTTTAACTCCAGAGATCACTGTTCTCCTGTTTACAACCAACAGTCGACTCTGTTTAAAAACCTACAATCGCCCTCTAAACTTAACTAAGAATTTATTTTAACCCAAACCAGGTTTCTCTAAACTTAACCCTTCTTTAACCACAGCCTTCACACATCATGAAATATATTTATTCTGCAGCAGCGACGTCTCAGATCAGAAAACTTGTTGCTATCACAACTTCTCAAGAGTTCATGAAGACTTTTATAAACGTCTTGATTTGTCCAACTAACTAAACGACATAAACCTGAAAAGAACCAGTTTATTTAAAGAGAAGGAAATACAAAGTATAGTCAGTGTTGGGGAGCTGGAACCAGTGAGTCTTTGCTTTGAAAATTGGTTTAATATATATCTGTAGATACATCGATTGATCAAAAGTTTCCACACCTGCAACTTTGATTGTAATTAGTGTCTGTGTATAAAAAGTCAAAGAGACATTTCATCCACTTTACTGGATACTGAGTTATGAGGAAAGCAGACGAACCATCAAAGAACCTGCAAGAGAGAAGCTAGTAGAACTTTATAAACCAGCAAAAGGAAATAAAAAGACATCCAGAGATCTGAAAACACTAATCAGTGGTGTAAGTGGAAAATTAGAGGTTCTGTTGATATCAAGCCGCAGTCAGCTAAACAACAAAGCTTTCAGCCACAAAGAAAAAACCCACATGCAGCTTCAGCTGAAAGTGGGTTTTTCAAGATGCACAATAAGGAGGAACTTGAACAAAAATGGGCTGCCAGAAAAAAAGTCGTTACTGCACCAACGCCACAAAACTGCCCACAAACAATCTGCCAAACAGCAACGAGACAAACCTCAAAACTGCTGGAACAAAGTTATTTAGAATGATGAGACACAAATTAAACTTTACGGTCACAACATGAATGTTTCATATCTTACAGATTCTGTCAGGAACCTGTGAGTACAACTGTATATACATCTATATATACCAACACACCTTCAGGTTATTATAGTGATTATTATGTAATGTTGATGATAAGATGAGCTGGATTGTTGCAGAGCTGTTACAGCAGAAGGTAATTTTCTGTCAATCAACTAATAGATTAATTGTTGCAGCTTCAACAATGCTTCTTGTATGAACACTGACACTCTCCTCTGTTCATTCAGATACTGATATTTATTTAATGTCAACATACAGGCAAAAAACGCTTCATAAAAACATAACTCATGTAGACTGATGGCATTTCTGAAAATAACGGCGTGTAAAGAGTCAGTAAATAAGCTGAACAGAGGGTTCAAACCTGTGGTCAGCTTCTGTTGTTGTTCATTATGTTCTGACACTGAACCACAACCGTCCAAAAGCCACAAACACCCTCTGAAGCAGCATCAGAGCAGCGAGGCGTCTGATCCAACAGCCAGTTTCAGCCCAGCGAACAGAAGAGGCTCAGTGTGATGACGAGCGTCCGGCAGCCAGCAGAGGAGAAGCTGCCGTCCAACAGCTCGTCACACCAAACAATGACTGGCAACCAAAAACGCCATTTATATACATCAGAGCTGGACACGGATCTGTGGGGCCAAACATCAAACATTTCATCACAGGAATCCCCGAAAACCAGAGAGAACAAAAGCCGATAGAGGCTCAGATATAAACACACAAAACAAATGTCACGTTGGCTTCGAACCCAAACACACATCCAGAGATCAAAACTAAACAAAGCACAGATGGAGGCAGAGACTGAATCTCCAACAACACAAACTCAGACATTTGCTGCGTTCTGAATCTTCTACTTTCTACTCTCAGAACGTTCCCTTCTTGACCTACAAAGTACCTACTGTCACACATAACAGGTTAATAAAACTTCATCTGTCATTGGTTGATGATCCTCTGCTGATACTGCAACATGTGTCCAGATGCTGCAGGACATCCAGGTGCTTCTCACATACAGTGTATAAGAACGATCTGTGGTAATGTGGTCACAACAGAAAGGCATCACTTCCTGTCTCAGACTACAGGAGTTTAGGGCCAGTTTATCCTGGATTCCTCTGGTCTGGGACCTTGTTCAGCACTGATTATCTGCTGATACGAGAGGCTTTACAGATCCGATCTTAAACCTCCATGATTGATATTTAGGAGCCGAGTCAGAAGGAGACGGAAGTGAATGAAACAACAAGCTGCTGTCGGACAGCTGAGTCAATACGAGGCCGATAGAGAAGAGCTTAACTATAGCGAGTCGTCGCAGAGTGTCAGTCTCCATTTTGTTTACTTCCTCATGAGATCATGTGAGATCATGTGAGGTCACGTGACGCGGTGCTTCGCTCCCTTTGGCTCCAGAACCTTCATAAATAAACTGCAGTGTGTGATGTGCTGTTATTTTCAGATCTGAAGAACGTCTCTGAAGTTTCTGCGTAAGTGCAACTAAAGAAGGTCAAATTTAAAAATTGTAAAAATTGAACGTCTGATGTTGCAGACTTTAGGTTTCAGTCTGTTCCTGGACCTGCAGGACCTGAAGGACCTGAAGGACCTGCAGGACCCGAAGGACCTGCAGGACCTGAATGAGGACGTCAGTCAGATACAGAACAAAACAAGCAGCTGGTTGTAAGAAGATGACAGCGATGACAACATCATGCGATACAAACACTGTTTGAAATATCTCGTCTGCGGCTACTTTAATTAAAATTTCAAACAGAAGCTCGGCTCGAGGCCGCAGCGGTCAGGAAGTAATATCATGGATGATCTGCAATTTGTTGCTTGTTAAAGCTGAAAATGTGGAGGAGGCTGTTTGGCATCTTTGCAGCGTTTAATGAGGGTGTGAAGAAGCAGAAAGTCTTCATTTCCTCTGATTATGTTTGGATCTGTTCATAAGCTGCGTTTATATTCCAGCTCATGTCTAATGGCTGCAGTGCAGATCGTTACCATCAATATTACAGCTGAAACAATTAATAAAGTCATTGATCAGTCAATCAAAACCTATTAATTAGCTTGTGTGTGTGTGCATCAACAGTCGAGTTACTTCCTGCTTTTATCTCGTTACAAACTGAACGTCTTCGTGTTTTGAACTGTTGGTTGAAGCTCAAATGTGACGTCTTTCAAATATCAGCTGTCAGTTTCAGATTTTCTGTTTTTATCATAAACTGAATATTTTGGTCGAGCAAAACGAGACATTTGAAGAAACTGTGACGGACGTTTTTTGTTGTCTTAAACAAAAATAATGATCAGCTGCAGCTGCAACACTCAGTCTTTATTAGTCAGTTAGTGTGTGATGACAGAGACGCTGTGACAGAATGTGGCGTTTGGCAGAAACGTCCGCTGCCACCGACACACCTTCAGGTTATGATGATGATGATTGTTACGTAATATTGATGATCAGATTAGTTGGATTGGTGCAGAGCTGTTACAGCAGCAGGTTTTCCTCCCATCACTGCAGAATAAAACTCAACTGGATGAGAGGCGCACACACACACACACACACACACACACACACACACACACACACACACATGCTACACACACACACACACACATGCAACACACACACATGCAACACACTTCTTTGTCAACTTTGCAGGGTGTTGCTAAGCAACCGAAGGAAATCTGAAAACCAGAATAGTGATCTGAAAAAAAAAAAGAAATCAACAGAAATGCAGAGATCCACAGCGTCGGCGTTTCTCTCAGTTTGGTCGTCGTGTTTGAACGTGACAGAGACCCGGAGAGGTCAAAGGTCAAAGAGGTCAAACTCAGCTGAACATCAACGTCAGCGTTGGTTCTTCTTCTGCTGGTTATTTCAGTCTGTGACACAATCAAACATCAAAGATGCAGGAAAAAACAACAAATGAGACAAAAAAACATTTAAAAATGAGACTTTGTGAAACAGACATTGTGACATCACGCCCACATCACGCTGTGATTGGCCAGGAGTGAAAGTAGGCGGAGTCTATCTCTGTTTATTCTTCTCACTAATGAGTTCTGTCATTATAATAAAAATATATTTATAATAATATGAGGTAAATAATCACAGTCAACATTTATGATGGATCGTATGAAGGTGAACTTCACGTTCAGGTAAAACTCTGAAAGTCCTGAAATGTTTTGCTGAAGAAAAGAAACAACAACAAAGTGAAAGTCTGCATTCAGAATGTTAATGAAGTCTCAGCTGCAGGATGTTTATGTTTACAGTGTTTATCAGATGTAAATATCAGCAGCATTAAATGGAAAGAGAGTCTCTGAAGTGCAGCACTAGTGAATATCCTCATTTCATCACTAATCACAACCAATAAAACACCAGAACCTGCAGACCCTCCAGACCTGAAACATGAAGCCAGAACCTGCAGACCCTCCAGACCTGAAACATGAAGCCAGAACCTGCAGACCCTCCAGACCTGAAACATGAAGCCAGAACCTGCAGACCCTCCAGACCTGAAACATGAAGCCAGAACCTGCAGATCCTCCAGACCTGAAACATGAAGCCAGAACCTGCAGACCCTCCAATGGCCACTAGAGGCTCCAACAGTGAGTCAGTCCCCAAAACCCCCACAGACCCATATCCCCCCATAGACCTATAGACCCCATAGGCCCATAGACCCCCATAGGCCCATAGACCCCCATAGTCCCATAGACCCCCATAGACCTATAAACCCCCATAGACCCATAGACCCATAGACCCCCATAGACCCATAGACCCCCATAGACCCATAGACCCCCATAGACCCATAGACCCCCATAGTCCCATAGACCCCCATAGTCCCATAGACCCCCATAGTCCCATAGACCCCCATAGACCTATAAACCCCCATAGACCCATAGTCCCCATAGACCCTCATAGACCTATAGACCCCCATAGTCCCATAGACCCCCATAGACCTATAAACCCCCATAGACCCATAGTCCCCATAGACCCTCATAGACCTATAGACCCCCATAGTCCCATAGACCCCCATAGTCCCATAGACCCCCATAGACCTATAAACCCCCATAGACCCATAGTCCCCATAGACCCTCATAGACCTATAGACCCCCATAGTCCCCATAGACCCCCATAGACCCATAGACCCCCATAGTCCCCATAAACCCTCATAGTCCCATAGACCCCCATAGTCCCCATAGACCCCCATAGACCCATAGACCCCCATAGTCCCCATAGACCCCCATAGTCCCCATAGACCCCCATAGACCCGTAGCCCTCCATGTTAAACGTCGACCTTTGCAGCAGAAACATGTGAACAGTTTTTCTCTGTTTTAAGCGTCCAGGTGGTTTTTATGTAACTCACCTGTTTATATTTTATTACAGCTTAAAGTTCTGAATAATTAAAGACGAGGCTGCTCAGAGTGACAGGTGAGTGCCGTCACAGGCAAGTCGCTACCATGGCAACAACAATGGTTAGGTAACTTAACCATGATGTAACCCTGCATTCACAGAGTATAGACTAAGGGCCCAACAAAGGGCCAACAGGGGGCCAACAGGGGCCAACCAGGGGACTGACTAAGGGGCCAACCAGGGGGCTGACTAGGGGGCCAACCAGGGGGCTGACTAAGGGGCCAACCAGGGGGCTGACTAGGGGGACTGACTAAGGGGCCAACCAGGGGGCTGACTAAGGGGACTGACTAAGGGGCCAACCAGGGGGCTGACTAAGGGGCCAACCAGGGGGCTGACTAGGGGGACTGACTAAGGGGCCAACCAGGGGACTGACTAAGGGGCCAACCAGGGAACTGACTAAGGGGCCAACCAGGGGGCTGACTAGGGGGACTGACTAAGGGGCCAACCAGGGGGCTGACTAAGGGGACTGACTAAGGGGCCAACCAGGGGGCTGACTAGGGGGACTGACTAAGGGGCCAACCAGGGGACTGACTAAGGGGCCAACCAGGGAACTGACTAAGGGGCCAACCAGGGGGACTGACTAAGGGGGGCTGACTAAGGGGCCAACCAGGGGGACTGACTAAGGGGCCAACCAGGGGGCCAACAGGGGCCAACCAGGGGAGTGTCTAAGGGGGTCGATTGGGGCCGGTACACATAAAGACTAAGAGATGAACCGGTGAATGATGCGTTCTATGATGTCAGAACATGTTAGCGTGTTCTATGACGTCATGTTAGCGTGTTCTATGACGTCATGTTAGCGTGTCAGATATAACAGGCGTGTGGCGTTCTCACCTCTGGCGGACAGTTTCTTGGTGTTGATGATCTTGGCGGCGTACTCCTGACCTGACAGAACCTTCACACAGCGCCGCACCACCGAAAACGCTCCCCTGGAAACAACAGGAGGAACCAATCAGCTGCAGGCTTTTTTAACCAATATGTTATTAAAAATGATGTCATCCGTGGCCTGATGATGTCATAGTGATGTCATTAGAGGTGTGGAGTTTAAAGACCAGAAAGAAGCTCAACCAAGCAGGTTGCATCATGGGAAATGTAGGCTCCAGTGTTGGTGTGAGAGTGAACTTATCTGTTTCATTACTTCTCTGTTCTAATGTCTCTCTGCAGCCTGATCAATAAGACAGATATTGATTATCGATGATTTCCTCCCTCTGCTGCTGCTGCTGCTTTTCACAGTTGAACATTTTCACAGAAACGTCTCTGCGAGTCTGTTTCTTATGAAAGCTGAATTCTGCCACCCACCATCACATTATGTAAGAGACCTGGCATTGTGTGTGTGTGTGTGTGTGTGTGTGTGTGTGTGTGTGTGTGTGTGTGTGTGTGTGAGTGTGTGTGGGCGGTGTGTGGGATGGGGTCACAAAGGTTTACACTCCTCCTCCATCCATCTATCTGTCACTTATATGTCTAATTATTAACTATAATCATTATATCAGCCTATAGATACACATATAACACACCTGTAATAATTACTATTGATAAGTTATTAATAGTTATGTGGAAAAAGCATAAATTCAATAAAAATACACATTAAATGTTAGATTGTACAGTTAAAATAGTAAAAAAAATTAAACATAATGAAATTGTAATATTTAAAAATGTAACAAAAAACAGTAATATATCATTTTAAATAACTATAATTATCATGAAAACAAACAAAAATTATATAACTCTCTCTATATATCAATACATCTATATACATCTATATATATGTATATATATATATATAGAGAGAGAGAGAGAGAGAGATTGATAGATTGATAGATATATAGATCATATATATAATTAATAGCCATTGGAACCAAACAACAGGTTTAACACACATCTATCTATCAGTCATATTTATAATGATATTAATATAATTAATGATTAAATGAACATTCAGCAGTTTAAACAGAAACAAGTTAAACCAGATGAAAAGTTAAATGATGATGATGATGATGATGAAGGGGGACCTACTTGCCCAGCTCCTCATACAGCTGATACTCTTCGGTGAAACGAGTGCAGATGACCGTTGCCATGGTGACCCGGCGGGGCGAGGGTCAGGGGGCTCCCTGTCCGTCTTCCTCTGAGGATGATGATGGTGGTGGTGGTGGTGATGAAGATGACGGTGATGAAGGCCAAGAGTTAGAGCCGTCTGTCTGTCAAGTCTGAAGGATGGAGCAGAGAAGAAGAAGAAGAGGAGATGAAGAGACTCTGGAGGAGGAAGAGGAGGAAGAAGAAGAAGCAAAGAGATGAGGAGACTCTGGAGGAGGAAGAGGAGGAGGAGGAAGAGGAGGAAGAGGAGGAGGAGGAGGAGGAAGAAGAAGAAGATGGAGGGATGATGGAGAGCAGTGAGCAGAGCTGCGACTCTCCGACTCTCTGCTCTGATCTGTGAGAGAGAGCTGCTCAACCTGCCCGCCCACTCTCCCGCCAGCCAATCACAGGCCAGCACACACACACAGCAGCCCGCCCACTGCGCTGTCAGCCAATCACAGGCCGGCACACACACACACACACACACACACACACACTAGGTCAGCGTTTCTTCTACATTAAACTGACCCGAAAAAAACAAAACAACTTTTTACTAATTAAAGACACTTTTGTCCCCAATTAACCTGAAATATGTTCCTAAACCTACACACACACACACACACACACACACACACACACACACACACACAGGGTTACCATGGTAACTGCTGGAAAGTAAAAGTCTGCGAACAGGCCAGCTCTGTGAGAGAAGAACACTGCAAACTGTTATCAGGGCTGATATTACTATAGCAACTACTGCCAATGTTATTATTATTATTATTATTATTATTATTATTATTATTATATACGTAGAATAAATGGAGGTAAACAATAACAATGAGAGACAGTTTGTTACATTAAAATATATTTTATTGAGTTTTTGCACATGAAGGTTACAAAGTAGAAACAAAATAATAAAAGCAATAAAACATCATTAAATAACAGTCATAATACAAATTACAGTATTTTTTTTTAAACAAACACCAGGTTAGATTATAGAGATAGAAGTAAGGAAAGAACATGTTGAATATATATTAATATATATATGTATAATAACACATTTTCAGCAGCAACATAACAAACAGACTTATAATGTTAACAAGAACAAACATGTTTGTGTTTTCAGTCCAGTTAATATTTAAACATGTTGTCTTCATGAAGAACAGCACACTTTATCCTCCATATGTTTGTTCCCGCTGTAAAATAAAAGACAACATACATCACTGCTTTATAGTTTATATTTACATTAAAACAAACACATGTGAGGAGTTAATGTTCAACAGCTTCATTCTCCTCACAGTTTTCAGTTTTAACATCAACACTTAACTTAATAAATGAGCCAAACGGCGTCTCGTTTACTTTCTCATCAGTTTTTAATAAACATATTTTAATACATAACTGTGATTCAGAGTCATTGTGTGTAGGGGAAACGCCACCATACATGTTGTCTTATAGTTTATATAGTTTATAAAAGCTTCTTGCAGGCTCCTTCTTCTGGAACATGACTGAGTTTTCTTCTGGATCTCAAACAGTCCTGCAGAAGAAGATCTGAGGGTTCATGAGGGAACATCAGGAGACTGTTTCTGATGTTTGCAGGTTTCAGTTTGAAGAAGAAAAAACAAAAAAGAAGTTTGCTGAAAATTCTGTTTTAATGAAACTTTGATCGAGAACAATCCAGAGTCCACGTCTTTGCTGGACGTGTCTCAACTCTTCTAAAGCTCAGATGTAGACCAGCCAGGATCGGAGCATCTTCTTGTTTTTGTTGACAGTCTGAATAATCTGTCATCTTTAAATCGACCTTTTAGGGTTTGGGTTAACTGTTAACCGTAAAAAGTTCAGCATCTTGCTGAGTCAGGAACTGTTGAACCTTTGAAATGTTTCTGAGATGAAAGATGATGTTTTAATTATTTTGTTTGTGAATTAAATCTCAAGTCAGAATCTAAAATGACGGTTTGTTTCCTCTGCGGTCAGTGAGTTTAGAGTTCTACAGATATATATAGGTGGCTGTGTATATTATGTATATTATGTATGAATAGTTAGAACAGCAGAGGCTGCACTGTGATCCAGAAGAACCAGGACAGATACTTTATTAGCATCATTAACTATCTTAATGAGAGCAGCTTCTGTGCTGCGATCGGCTCTGATTGAGAAAGTTGTTGAGTTGGTTTCCAGTGTCTTACTTAAAAAAAGGAGGTTTGACATGTGGTTTAAAACTCTTCAGTCTAAGCTGGGTTTCTTCAGTTGAGGTTTCACAACAGCAGTTTGGAAGTTATCAGGACAAACTCCTGTTTAAGGGACCTTCTTAATGAGCACAGATGCAGCAGGTGGAAGATTTACTCGCAGCTACGATCCTGCAAAGTCCCGATTTTCCTTCTGTTCACAAGATCATCAACACTTCTGGTGATTTTATATCTGATGGTTGTGATTTAATGACTAAAAGGTTCAGATAATTCCTCACATTTGGTTCATGGCAGAGAACAGTACTCCAGGATTACTGTTGTTTCCTGAGATGATTTATTAGAACTACTATTACTGCATCTGCTATGACTGATGCAAATATTACTACTGATGAACTGTAGTTACAGGTGATTCCACTAGTGGGACTTTTACTTCCACTGGAACCAGCAGCACTGACGTTTGGTCGTAAGTACATTTACTGAAGTCCAGTTTAGAGCTTCTTTACTTTACTTTTTTATTTCCATGTGATGCTACTTTCTACATTTCAGAGGGAAATATTGTACTTTCTACTCCACTACATTTATTTGACAGCTTTAGTTACTTTTCAGATGCAGATTTGACACAATGGATAATATAACAAGCTTTTAAGATACAACACATTGTTAAAGATGAAACCAGTGGTTTCCAACCTTTTTGTCTTTTGACGTCTTACAAAAAGCAGTGTGTAGTCGGGGTCACATTTCACATGTCTATGAGTTGTTAACAGCTCCACCAAATAGTGATTTTTCTCTCTAAACTTCTCACATGCTTTCATTTCAATAAATGTTCAAATGATCCAATATTTCAGCAAAAATCAAAGATTAAAGAAAAAGTCCAAAAACTGAAAACAGATTTGTGTATCAGAACTTTGTTTTTTCTTCTTTCCTCTCCCATTAATCATCTCACGACCCCTCAGATTTATCTGCTGACCCTTTGGAGGGGCCCGACCCCTAGGTTGGGAACCAGTGGACTAAACTAGCTAACTGTATATAAAGTAGTGTAAACTAGCTCCACCTCCAGCAGCTACAACAGTAACTTGCACACAGCAGCTTCACTCCTGAATCCTGCAGCTTGTTTCCACTCAGATCCAGCTCTCTCAGATGGGAGGGGTTGGACTTCAGAGCTGAGGCCAGAGAAGCACAGCTGATCTCTGACAAACTGCAGTCACCAAATGTCAATAAAGAATAAATTATGCAGATAAAATGTCATTTATAGTCCAACTATGTCCTCATCAATGAGCTTTTCCCTAAAATGAGCAGAGTGACTTTGTCATTGTGTTATTGTGGATCATCATAATGTCAGCCTTCTACTGTCAAACCTGTAATTGGAGGATCAGAGTGAAATCAGACATCTTGGACTAGAACTTTGTTTTTCCTTCTTTCCTCTCCCATTAATCATCTCACGACCCCTCAGATTTATCTGCTGACCCTTTGGAGGGCCCCGACCCCTAGGTTGGGAACCAGTGGACTAAACTAGCTAACTGTATATAAAGTAGTGTAAACTAGCTCCACCTCCAGCAGCTACAACAGTAACATGCTGCTCTAACACTGATGCTTCAGTATTAATAATCTAATGATGTCATATATAATAATATATCAGTCACTACTTTTACTGCAACACTTTAACTACATCAGGCTCATAATACTGATGGACTTTTACTGCAGTATTTTGAATTTTTTTTTGTACGTTGAATCAATAATAAAAAATCAAATGTATGTTTCGTGAGTAACCACGTGGCGGCAGCACAGCTCGTTCCCGCGCTGCCCCCCTTCAACTTTGGCCCCGGAAGCGGAAGTTCCTTCCTTTCTTGTTTCTGCTTCGCAAAGAGACACTGAGGTGAGTTCTTCCCGCAGATAAAATCCGACATTAATCTGTTTTTTAGGTGATCATCCGGTGTTTTAACGTCCCTCTGTTGACTCTCTGATGTTCTTCATGTCTGTTGGCGCTTAAATTGTTTTTCTGACTGAAACTAAAACTTTGATTTTAGACGTTTTTCTGAGTTTCTCTGCGAGCAGCGGCAACACGTCGCCATTTTAGCTCCAAGCGGAGAGTTTAGGGCCGGAAAACAGCCTTTACTGATTTATTCTCCTTTTGTTATAAACTTAAAACGTTTTGTTTAAAGTTTTTCTGTATTTTAAAGTGAAGCAGCGGGTATTGAACAGTTCAGGTGAGTCTGTGTGTGCCGTCAGAAGCTAATAAGCTAACGTTAGCATGTCTGCAGTCCGCTGCTGGAGCTTCTTCTGTATCAGACAGTTTGTCAGATTAATATGAAGTTAAAGCTTAAACTCGGTGTGTAGCTGTTGGTTTTTGTTGGTGTTGTGATCAGAAACTTTCTCAGCAGCTTGTTAGCAGCCGTGTTGAGCTTCAGTGTTAAAGAACCGGTGCTGAAGCCACCATGTGATCAGCTAAACCCACCGGTTCCATTATCGGACACAGCTACAGTCCGTTTTCTGTTAAAAACTAAAAATTAAAATGTTTTAGCTTTAAAGTTTTCTGTAAATAGATGCAGGAAGTGAAATAAATCACGCCATAAGTACGATCTATTTTGTCTGGTAGTTTTGTAGGTGTTTTAGGCACTTTATTTATGTGTTTGTGGTGGTTTTATGTTTCCTCTTCTGACGTTTCATGTTTGATGCCAAAAGTTTCCAGTAAACTGAGTTCAGATCCACGAAGCCGTTTGTTCATCAGGACGAGTTTATTCTGGAGTTTAACCACCGGGTCGACGTGGTTCTGGTTCTGCAGGCTGACTGGTCAGATTTAAACAGTTTAAGGTGGTTCAGGGACCTGGTCTGGACCCTCCTGGTCTGGGTCCTCCTGGTCTGGACCCTCCAGGTCTGGACCCTCCTGGTCTGGGTCCTCCTGGTCTGGACCCAGACCAGGGAGGGTTTAGATACTGGTCCTGGTCCACTGTGGACAGATTGAACTGTTTGTTTTAACGCCATGTGACGGCAGGAAGAGGAAACTTTTTCTTCTTCGGTGGTGTTTTAGTCCGGTGTCAGAGTTCAGAGTCGTTAAAATCAGTTAAAGATAAAAGTATAACTATGTAATTAAGTAAAATATTGTGACATTAAGAAGCTTTTAAATGTGACTAACTCCTCCTCTCCTCCTCCTGGTCCTGGTCCTCCTCCTGGTCCTGGTCTTCCTCCTGGTCTTCCTCCTGGTCCTGGTCTTCCTCCTGGTCCTGGTCTTCCTCCTGGTCCTGGTCCTCCTCCTGGTCCTGGTCCTCCTCCTGGTCCTGGTCCTCCTCCTGGTCCTGGTCCTCCTCCTGGTCCTGGTCCTCCTCCTGGTCCTGGTCTCCTCAGACGATGGCTCCTCGTAAAGGGAAGGAGAAGAAGGAGGAGCAGGTGATCAGTCTGGGTCCTCAGGTGGCCGAAGGAGAGAACGTGTTCGGCGTCTGTCACATCTTCGCCTCCTTCAACGACACCTTCGTCCACGTCACCGACCTCTCCGGGAAGTAAGTCCCCCCTCCTCCTCCTCGCCGCCGCCGCAGACCGGCCGCTCCCTCTGCTCTCTGATTGGTCTAACCCTCTGTGTGTTTCCAGGGAGACGATCTGCCGTGTGACCGGCGGGATGAAGGTGAAGGCCGACAGAGACGAGTCGTCTCCGTACGCCGCCATGTTGGCGGCGCAGGACGTCGCTCAGCGCTGCAAAGAGCTCGGCATCACGGCGCTGCACATCAAGCTGAGAGCCACCGGAGGGAACAGGTAACTGCTGATCAATACAGCTGATCAGTGATCGGTACGGCTGATCAGTGATCGGTACGGCTGATCAGTGATCGGTACGGCTGATCGGTGATCGGTACGGCTGATCAGTGATCGGTACGGCTGATCAGTGATCGGTACGGCTGATCAGTGATCAATACAGCTGATCAGTGATCGGTACGGCTGATCAGCGATCGGTACGGCTGATCAGTGATCAATACAGCTGATCAGTGATCGGTGCGGCTGATCAGTGATCAATACAGCTGATCAGTGATCGGTACGGCTGATCAGTGATCAATACGGCTGATCAGTGATCGGTACGGCTGATCAGTGATCAATACGGCTGATCAGTGATCAATACGGCTGATCAGTGATCAATACAAACATGAATGAACTGATTGATCTCGAAGGTTCCTGGAAGTCAAACGGCTGAATGTTTTTATCAAACTGAAGTTTAAATGAGCTTCAACTGATTATTGATTATATCTGGTGATCAATATATTAAGTTATTGATCAGTTTGGTTCAGTTTACTGTCGGAGATTTAAAAACAGAAAATATTCACATGAAGAAGCTGAAATCAGAACCTGATCAATATTCAAACTGATTATCCAGTTATTGATTGATTGATTGATTACAGTGAACGATGTTTCAGATGTTTTTAGTGTTTTTGCTTTTAAGTGATTAAAAACCTTCAGATTAGATTATTTGGAGATTAATTGATTTGCAGCTTCACAAAGTAAATCAGCTGTTATTGATCAGCTGTTATTGATCAGCTGTTAATCAATTAATCCATAAAAACGTTAAATTATTGATCAGCTGTTAAAATCTCTGATCAAAGATGTTTACTGCAGTAATCTGATCAATAATCAGCTCAGATACAGAACACGACGCTGCGTTCAGGTTCCCGTCAGAGTGTCTGTAAATATCAGCTTCTGCCCTCAAACATGAAGTTTGTGTTTCAGGACGAAGACTCCGGGTCCCGGAGCTCAGTCTGCTCTCAGAGCTCTGGCTCGCTCCGGCATGAAGATCGGACGCATCGGTGAGTACAGCCCGTCTCCATGGCAACGCCTCCTCCGGCACCCCGTCTGACTCTGAAATATGAAACAAACGGGGATAAAATTATACAGAATATTGTTTTATAAACTGACTTAAAGGTTTAAAAAGCAACATGTTGGCCACATTTTGTCTCTTTAAACACGTTTTATCAGCTTTTGTTGCCATGACAACAGATGAACTCGGTAACAGTGAAGTTTTGACTGAAACTTTCTTCTTCTTCTTCAGAGGACGTCACTCCGATCCCGTCAGACTCGACCAGGAGGAAGGGCGGCCGCCGCGGTCGCCGTCTGTAAACGGCAGCATCACATTTTCTGACAATAAAAACCGTGAAACATCCGTCTGTGTGCGGCGTCTCTGTTCAGTCACATGACCACCAGGCCAACGGTCACATGACCACCAGGCCAACGGTCACATGACCACCAGGCCAACGGTCACATGACCACCAGGTCAAAGGTCACAGTTAAAGTCTGAAATGTTTTTGTCTTTAAACTTTTTATTTACATCAAGTTAAATTTAAGTTTGAGCTTCAACTGCTGAAAAATGTGAAATAAAAATAAACTTTATTTATAAAACAACTTTTACAACGTAAAATAAAGCTGAATGTTTAAAGAAACATTTCTACATATTTCTGTGTTTATATATTAAAACAGGATAAATATCAGTTCAGACAATAAAATGGAGGTAAAACAATTAATCAGGTTTTGAGTTTTTTCTTAAAACTCAGCTGAAGTTATGAAAATAAATAAAATATCAAAAGAAAAACGTTTATTTCAGTTAGAAATAATAATAAAAGTGTTTTTATCTGAAACGAGCTGAAAGTGTTAAAGTTTAATTATAAATCAGTTTATTTCAGGACTCACTGGAATATTTGTGATTATTTGGTTAGAATAAAGAAAAACGAGGTCCAGGAGGCGGGAAGAGCCTCCGCTGGATTTATTGATTGATTGATTGGAAGCTAACAGCTAGCCGCTGCTAACGGTTAGCAGATGAAACGTCAGTCAGATGTTTGTATGAAAATCCTTCAAACTGGATATTAAAACATTTTACTGTAAAAACCAAACAGTTATTTATCTGGAAAACATTTTAAACATCAAAATCTTTTCTGAACATCGTTTCACTGATTTTGTGATTCTGAATCATGAATTCAAAATGGCGTCTGGAGGAAACAGCAGAGATCATCTGTTAAAAACTTTAATTATCAGAGAAAAAAAAACAGAAAAAACTTTTATCAAGTCTTTAAAACATTTTCCTTTTATATTATATGTGATTTGTCAAATATTCTCTGTTGTTTAATGTTTCTGTGTTTTCAGACCGTTTGCTCTCAGTAATAAATTAATATTTATACAAACAATTTAAAGTGTGTGTGAAGCTTCTGTTCAGCTTCATCAGTCTGAGTTAGTCATATCAAGTGGATATCTGACACATTTACAGTCTTTTTAGCATCAAATTCTCCTCTTTGTGTTTCCCTGTTGAGCTGCAGGTGGAAGTATAGAAACAAAAAGAGGGACTTTGCCACTAAAAAGACTGAAACGCTGATTTTTATCTCACAGCTCCTTTAATTTTATATCAACTTCCTGGAAGTGAATGAAAAACTGAACATGAACCCAAATATAATGAATACAGGTTACACAGGGTCACATTATTATATTATATTATATTATATTATATTATATTATATTATATTATATTATATTATATTATTATATTATATTATATTATATTATATTATATTATATTATATTATATTATTATTATATTATATTATATTATATTATTATATTATATTATATTATATTATATTATATTATATTATATTATTATATTATTATATTATATTATATTACATTATATTATATTATATTATATTATTATATTATATTATATTATTATATTATATTATATTATATTATATTATATTATATTATATTATATTATATTATATTATTATTATATTATATTATATTATATTATATTATATTATATTATATTATTATATTATATTATTATATTATATTATATTATATTATTATATTATTATATTATATTATATTATTATATTATATTATATTATATTATATTATATTATATTATTATATTATATTATATTATATTATATTATATTATATTATTATTATATTATATTATATTATATTATATTATTATATTATATTATATTATATTATATTATATTATATTATATTATATTATATTATTATATTATATTATATTATTATATTATATTATATTATATTATATTATATTATATTATATTATATTACATTATATTAACTGTAAATGTGTTGATATGAATAAACATGAATATTATTAATGTCCTTCTGTTTCTGCTGCTTTGTTATTTAAAACACTCTGCTGGCTGTAGTTCACTGATTATTGATGACAGTTCACTGATTATTGATGACAGGTTATTGATTATTGATGGAACCAGCTGGTCCTGAGGAACCGTCTGCAGCGCCTCGTCTGACCTCCAGGTGGCAGCAGAACTGCAGCTTCAGTTCTCTGAGAGATTATATTTAATTATAAAATCATTCATTATTTAAACTAATTATTATTATTATTATTATTATTATTATTATTATTATTAACTTATTTCAAATAATAATGCACTTTTCCAGTTACAGTGATTCACAGATAGAAGTAAAACATTTTAAATGCTTTAAAGACATATATATATATAAATACTGTATATATGTAGATGGATAGTGACTGAGTGTGAATGGTCAGAAGACTAGAGAGGCGCTATACTAGTGCGGTCCATTTATCATGATCTCTCTCTGCAGACAGGTTTTCAGAAGGCGGATGACTTTGACGACACTTTACGTTAAAGTAAAGTAACGACGGATAACATGAAGTTCTCTGGTTTTGGTTTGGAGGGTGTCAGGAGGAGGAAACGGTGAGGAGGGAAGTGAGCATGGAGGAGGTGGTGAAACTAAAGGATACAGAAACCAAACAACAGAGGAAAGGCTCGACTCTGACTTTCAGAGAGTTGATATTCTTTCAGGATACAAACATTTTTCCAGCACACAAAGAGGCTGAGACGAGTCAACTTTCTGGACTCAGTTAAAGTTTACAGCCTGTTTTCTCTGATCAGGAGATCTTCAGATTCGCACTGATGAATAATATGTTCCCAGCTTTGGCCCACTTTAAATCTTCACATAGTGAGGGATAGCACTAAGAGAGCCTCTCTGTTTAGTTTGGTATGAAACACTTGAATGTTACTTTTGTTCAGGAAACTCACAGTACTGAAGGAGTAGCTGCTGAGTGGAGGATAGAGCGGACAGGAGAGGTTGTTCTTATTAAAGCAGCGTGAGCGATGAGGTTGGAATTTTATTTTCCCAACATGTAGCAGGAAGAATTTTAAAAGTAAGGGTTGATTTTGGAAAACAGTGTCTGATGAGCTGCTGATTCTTGGAGGTGATTTTAACTGCACAGAAACCCAGAACGGACCGGAACCATCCAGAGCCTCATGTGGCCTTGTTAAAGTTTACTGCAGCTCATGAGCTGAGTGACGTGTGGAGAGTCTTCCATCAAAGCACCGTCAGCACACCTGGGTCCATACCAGAGACCACCTGCTGTCCATGGCCCGGCTGGACAGGCTTTATTGTTTTAAACATCACTCAAATGTTTTTAGAGGTTCTTCTATGAGTCCAGTTGGTTTTTCTGATCACTCGTTGGTTCAGTGTTTTTATGAAGCGGGTACAATCAGGCAGTGCGTAAAATTTAGTGAAACAAAATCCCCCTACAGCTCCTGACAGCAGTGGTGGGACAATGGGAACATCAGATCCAGAAACTCTGCCTGCAGTACACTTTCAGTGTCTCCAGAAACATGGCCAGACCGATAAGAGCTCTGCAGAGAGAGGTGGTGGAGCTGCAGGCTTTTGCAGACTCCACAGGAGAAAGAGGACACACTGCTGGGTGCCTCTGCAGGGGGCGCTGTGGTGCGCAGTAGGTTTCAGGATGTGGCTCTGATGGATGCTCCCTCTCACTGTTTCTTTGGGTTGGAGAGGAAGAAGCAGAGGAAGCAGATGATGACACTATGTTCGCAGACTGGGCAGCTGCTGCAGGAGTCAGCTGACATTCGCAGGTTTGCAGCAGGTTTTTATGGTGACCTGTACAAATCAGAGCACACTGAGAACACAGAAGTGTCTCAGTTCTTCTATGCAGATCTGCCAAAGGTCTCTGAGGACGCCAAAGCAGAGCTGAATGAGATATCCTCTGAAGAACTGGTCATTGATGGTCTGCCTGCCGACTTCTATAAGACCTCCTGGTCGGTGCTTGGTAGGGACCTGCTGTTGGTCTCATACTGCCAAGTTTCACCCACAAACTCTGATCCTTTTCCAGAAATCACACTGACTCCTGATTTTAAAGACGGCTCTGGTGTTTTGTTGGATTGTGCTGAACCTGGAGGTTCCAGCTGTTGGTAAAGATGGTGAACAAAGCCAAGTGTAGAGGGCGTGTTGACACACCATGGAGGTCTCACCTGGGTCTGAGGTGCCGAGGTCAGACCTCCATGGAGACTTTATAAAACCCTGTAAATTAAGAAGGTGGGAGACTTACAGTGGAGGGTTTTACATGGAGTCATGCTAAGATTTTCACTTTCTGTTCTCATCGTGTTGCAGCTTGTTTTCTCCGTCTAAAGGTATTTATTGTGACTTTATTGTGACTTTATTGTGACTTTATTGTGTTTGTATTGTGTCAGTTTTCAGTGTTTGACTCTTGAATGACTCTTTGTTCATCTTGTTAGTTTAGTTCCAGTAGAAACAGCAGAAATCTGTAGTTCAGAACTCTACTAACAGTCAACACAAATCAACATGCTGGAAGTTTTCCTCCATTTTAGTGTCACTGTTCAAAGTGTCCAATAACAGCTGACAGTACTGAGTCAGTGTTTTTCAGTTCTCAGTTATAATAAAGGGAAGTTATAAACGTCATTCTGCTTCTACATCGTGTTTATATCACAAATTAATATAATAATTTAAACTTCATCAGTGGAAACACATTGTTATAATGAATTAACAGAGTTTCATTGAACATGTCAGAGTATAAAACAATAAAAACATCTGGAATATAATGAATCACCTAAGAAAATTATAAAAGTATGAGGCTCATTTTCTTTACTGTCATAATCACTCCACCTCTCATGACACACAGATGCATGCTGGGAAATATAGTGACATTAAAAAAGAAAAACAACATTAGAATTAAACAATAATCAGCCTGAAGATACCAAAACCAGTAAAAACTGTCAATGAATGAACAGACGTCTGTACAAACTGTTCAGCCAACCAATCAATAAATCAATCAATAATACAAGCTGTGAATAAACATTTAATGTGAATTTATAACATGTTTTTGTTTTACCTCTGAACTCACAGCAGAAACCTGAAGACCTCTGAGCTTTGGTTTAAGGTCGAACAGACTGCAGTACATCTTTTGGTAATTTCAAGTTACATATAAATGATTATTTATTATATTAATGAGCACGTTAGTTCAGACACACAGCTGTTGTCCTGAATCAGATCATCAGTGGACCGACCTCCCAGCTGATCTCCATGAGTAAACAGCATTGTGGTGTTTTAGCAGCATCTTAAACAGTTTGATGCTTCAGAGAGTCTGAGCACAATGATTAAGGCGTGTGGTCCTGGATCAGCCTTTTCTATCCCCTTCATCATCTCATCATACAGCTTTCTGGGAATCAGAACTTCATCAGTGAGTCCAGATGTGTCGACCACAGTGACCCGTCGACCCTCCACCTCTGCTGACTCAGAGACACTCTCTGCAGTGACTGCATTAAAACCACAGCCTGTTTTAAACTGGTCTGACCAAAGGATACTGTTTCCTGATGAACTCTGAGTTTTCATTTGATCTCTCTACAACATTCCTACAGGCCGTAGCGGCCATTTTACTTAAATAGTTATAACCCTCTCAAGCACATTTTGGCACTTTGGGGGTTAATTTTTACATGTTATCAATTTTTTTTTACCAGACCTGATGATAAAATGTAGGGTCAAATGTAGGGTTAGGCTTTAACTACATCAAGCTCATAATACTTATGTACTTTTACTTCAGTATCTCAGTACTTCTTCTACTTGATCAGCTAAAAGTATTCATAAACGGTTTAAAACAGCAGTTTATAACTATAATAAGGTGTGTGCACAAGTACATCCTCTCTCTCTCTCATCTCTCAGGTTACTTCCTGTTGAAGTTTACTTCCTCTTTCTGCTCTTGCCGTGTCGCAGCTTGTTTTCTCCGTCTAAAGGTATGTATTGTGACTTTATTGTGACTTTATTGTGATTTTATTGTGACTTTATTGTAACTTTATTGTGTTTGTATTGTGACAGTTTTCAGTGTTTGACTCTTGAATGACTCTTTGTTCATCTTGTTAGTTTAGTTCCAGTAGAAACAGCAGAAATCTGTAGTTCAGAACTCTACTAACAGTCAACACAAATCAACATGCTGGAAGTTTTCCTCCATTTTAGTGTCACTGTTCAAAGTGTCCAATAACAGCTGACAGTACTGAGTCAGTGTTCACAGATCAATAACTTCCAACATTTGTCTTCTTTGTGGCGAAAAACAACAACCTGCTCTGTCTGTATTAGTGACAGCTTCAAGTTCAAATCACTTGATTTGTTATTTACAAGAAGAAGAAACACAGAGAACACATGTGGCTCACATGCTGAGTACAAATAGAGTTACAGTCCATAAAAAGTACAAACAGGTCAAAATATCTTCATGTCCAACATACAGAGTGTGTGTGTCAGTGGTGGAGGAAGGGCTTAAATCTGGCTGCAGCTTTCAGACTCTGTGACGCTGATAGATGTGTAATGTAGCTCCTTTCCTCTGACTTTAATGAACAGCTGTGGCTGTCACACAGCAGCAACATCCATACCTGTGTCTCCAGACTGAGAGACAGCGGTAACTTCATCAACTATTTACATCTTCTGATGCAGCGTTAAGATCTCACCATAGTGTTATTAACTTAAAGGCTTTCTGTACAGAAAACATGTGACCTGTTACACAGAATTCACCTGCAATTGAGTTTCCTTCACCTGGACAAGACAATCCAGTACAGTTGTTAAACAGCAGTTTGACTGTTCTGAGGAGGAAAAATGTGAAAACAGGAACAAACAAATCCAATAATATTATAAATCAGAAAAAGATGAGATACAATAATCCAGAGTGAGAACAAAGGTGTTTGTCAGTAGTTAATATAGAAGACAGATACAAGATTAAAAGGAAAAAGATCAAAATACATAACAGTTAGTCCAACAGTAAAAATGAGTGAGAGGGTTTTATTAGCAGCTCATTAGCCTCAGACAGCTCGTATGCTGCTAGCTTGGAAAGCATCTATGATGTAAAGAGAATCTACAGATGATGCAGCAACAAGAACATTTAGAGGGAGAATAAAAGATGCCTGTCAGTGTTTGCTCTGCTCAGTTTGAATGAAATGCTGGATGTTAGCATGTCAGTTAAACTAGCTGCTATAGAACTGTGTCAGCGTGGGTCGCTGCTAACACACAACACCCAACTGAGACCATGTGCTGGCTGAACAATAGTGACATCACAAACCAACAAATGACCTTCAATCTACTTGTTTCAACAACTGTTGTATTTGACTGCAGTTGAGTTTCCTCCATCACTGGGTGTATTTCACAGCATCAGAGACAATAATGAATGTTACCTCTGTGCCACCCATTGTTCCACATCTGCACTATTTTAACACTAATTCCAACAGTCAACCTTTCACTGTCTGTTGTTACTCTGAAACATTACCTGCATATAACATGTAATATGTGCATCAATAATAATAAATGAGACTCAAATAAATACACAGCTGACACTCAGTGTTAAAGGCTCAATGTATGATGCTGCTGCTTTTCATAAATGTTGTCCTCAAACTAATCCATTTTGATTTCATGTTTAATCTTTTTTGAGGATGTGTGCTCTACCCATTAAATAATTTTATTGCATTGAAAATTGATGGCTTCTACTCTTTTTTATCGTGTAGAAATTAATATAATATTTTTGACATGTTACAACTGTCCCAGCGTACAAGACTTCAATCTGTCCGGAGCTTTCAGACTCTGTGACGCTGATAGATGTGTAATGTAGCTCCTTTCCTCTGACTTTAATGAACAGCTGTGGCTGTCACACAGCAGCAACATCCATACCTGTGTCTCCAGACTGGGAGACAGCGGTAACTTCATCAACTATTTACATCTTCTGATGTGGTGTTAAGATCTTACCATAGTCTTATTAACTTAAAGGCTTTTCTGTACAGAAAACATGTGACCTGTTACACACAGTTTTTACAGTGAAATCATTGGGAGCAAAGCGGCTGTGCTCAGGATGAGTCCAGATGTGACACCAGTAGAGATTTATGTTGCTTTGTTGAATACTGGAGGAAGTGTTTTTACTGGGTTGACTGGTTTGGTCTGGTGAAGGTGGAGAACATTTCTCTGTTCTCTGTTTCTCTGTTCAGTTTCGTCAGGTTAGGCTAGCCTATTGTTGCTCATTATGGAGCTAACCCCCTTCACTTTTTCCAGCAGTTGGGGAAATAAGAGATGTGACTTTTCTTGGTCTTGAAAAGCTGCAGCACTTACTAACTGTTACGCTGTAGTCTGTACAATGCCCGAATCATACAGCATTTGCCATGTGAGCGTGTACTAAATGTTGTCCTCAAACTAATCCATTTTGATTTCATGTTTAATCTTTTTTGAGGATGTGTGCTCTACCCATTAAATAATTTTATTGCATTGAAAATTGATGGCTTCTACTCTTTTTTATCGTGTAGAAATTAATAGTCACCATAATAAAAATGATAAATAATCTTTTTCATTTTGAGTACTTGATTGATTAAGTATGTATATTTTTGACATGTTACAACTGTCCCAGTGTACAAGGGCAGGTGTAACAGTGGAGTGATTGTATTTAAATAAATTTTACAACCTGTACATATTTATTAAAAGTACTTATATTATATTGATACAATGAAGCTTATAACAGCAAATGTTCCAATGGTTTTTGATTTATTGGGAAAACTGCAAAAGGTCTTACAACCATCCCTGGTCTCCCCTAAGAAAAGTCATAAAATAATATTCTCTGGTATCTCTCTAAACTATATCATATATATATATATATATATATATATATATATATATATATATATATCGATCTCTAGTTGTGATATGAGTTGTGGATGTTGGAACACTGAGCTAGTAGTTGTTTCTTTGTCAGCTTAGATGTTGAGTTTCGAAGTATCCGTGTATCCCGTAGCCTCTGCATGTGACCCCTCTCATCATGTTACTTGTATAGTAGCATTTCAATAGATCCCACACAGCTGACTCCACCAGCAGCTCATCTCCATTAAATGTGCTCTATAGTGGTAAATGAAAAGCCAACAGAGAACTGGAACCTTCTGAAAGTCAAACATTAAACATTAAACCTCAGTGGAAATGAAGAATAATGTCTTACTTTGCTGCCATCTGCTGGTTGAATCAAGAATGACGCTGTTGTAACTGCAGTGCTGGTGTGATGTGCAGCTTGTTGTAATGAATGAGCTTGTTGTTGTGTTTGTGTGAAGGTGTTTCTCTGCTATGGATCAGTGTGAGGACAGAGAGGAGGGAGTCCCTCCCTCTAAAAGCTCTCTGTGTGGGGAACATGACAGCCAGACCAAAGCTCAGAGGTGAGATGAGGATCTCTAACTGTCCATCACTGTTCTCCACTCACATCACTCCACCATCATTATTCACACTCAAAGCTCTGTGTGTGTTGTGTTGAAGGACAAAGAAGCAGCACAGACCAGACTCTGCTGGACCTGGACCTGGTCCTGGACCTGGACCTGGACCTGGACCTGGACCTGGACCTGGACCTGGACCAGGACCTGGACTTGGACCCAGCTGTGTGTCCATGAAGAGTGACCGGTCCATGGGGGAACCTTTATATTTTAAATCTGGACAACCTGCTGATGGAAGGTCAGAATGTAAAGCTGCAAAGACTGAACAGACTTTTCATTTCTATCCAACATGCACATTTATCAGAGCTGTTGTTGTTTCAGGATCCAGCAGCAGAGACCAGACTCTCCTGGACCTGAACCCAGCTGTCTGTCCTTTAAGAGCAACCGGTCAAAGGAGGATATCATTAATTTTAAAGGAGGATGTCCATCTGCTGATCAGATGTAAGCTGTAACTGACAGTAAACGTCGGGTTATGCTAGAAAAGAACTGGTTTGTACGACGTGTTGTCCGACCACGTCAGTGAAAAGCCGGCCGTCATAGAGAGGGAGGAGACGTGATAATCATTTAAATATGGAGATAACAGATCACATGATCAGACAGTTATGATATGATTTATTTATACATTACAGACATAAAAACATGTTGAAGTGAAAACACTTTTGTTCAGAACCTGACCAAACACAACATACTGGGAGCTGCCTATGGAAATTATTCCCTATCTTTATTCAAGAGCGTAGTATATAAATTTGAGAGCAAACTTTATTGATTTTACGTTCATATTTTGTAATTTGTCCCTCAAAACCCTCCCCTCGCACTCAAACAGCCTCTGCTTGCGCTCAGATTTGCTCCGCTTGTGCTCAAACTGTGTGCTCGCACTCGGATACAATGTTGCTCGCGCTCAAACTTCAACTCTTCTCCTCGCACTCAGGTTTCTTCTGCGCGCTCGCTAAGTTTCTGCTCACAGATTTCTCCACTGCACTCACAGCTAAACACTAGCTAAAGCTAATCATATTATCATGGATGTATCTGAAGGAAGTAATAGCAGCATAAAAAAATGTTAAAAAAAAAACGTACTTGAGATCCTTGACTTTGACTAACGCAAGGAGGCAGGCTCCATTTCATTGGTCAACCCAAAACCAGGCCTTCTATTGATTGGATGATTCTGACAGGGTGGTTGCTATGCTTGTTGCTACACAAAAAAATGCGAGCACAGTGGAGAAATCCGTGAGCAGAAACTTAGCGAGTGCGCAGAAGAAACCTGAGTGCGAGGAGAAGAGTTGAAGTTTGAGCGCGAGCAACATTGTATCCGAGTGCGAGCACACAGTTTGAGCACAAGCGGAGCAAATCTGAGCGCAAGCAGAGGATGTTTGAGTGCGAGGGGAGGGTTTTGAGGGACAAATTACAACATCTAAACGTAAAATCAATAAAGTTTGCTCTCAAATTTATATACTACGCTCTTGAATAAAGATAGGGAATAATCTCCATAGCTGAAACACTTTTGTTCAGAGCTGTTTGGCCAGACTGAAGTCTGACTAAATACTCCTCAACCTGCTCAAACACAACATACTGGGAGCTGCCCAGTTCAACCAGTCTGATACAAGCAGACACTGAGCAGCTCCACTGGAGCAGCTGGAGGTTGTAGCTGCCTTGCTCCAGGGCACTTCAGCAGTGTACAGTGAGGGAGGGATAGCTGTATGGAGGGTTGTTCAGAGCTGTTGGAACTAAACCAAACTGACTGATGAAGCAAAACACTGAGCTGAAAGCTACAAACAGACTGAGCTGTTGATTCTCAGTGGGATCAGCAGGACTAGTAAAGCTTTACCACTACAGGGAGTCATCTGATTCTCTGTTCACATCCAAATATCACTTGATGGACCTTTAGCTTGTGTTTGTCTCTGTGTGGACAGACATAATGTGAGCTCATTCTTCATGATTCCTCCACAGAGTGGACCAGGAGAGCTCAGAGGTTCCCAGTGGTCAGTCTGCCCAGCAGCATCAAACACACCTGGACTCCATATTTATGGTCTGTACATGTACAACAACTACTTTTACATCTATTCTGTTCACAATCATCTCCATGCTGCACTTTGTAGACCAGTGGATTGTCAGTCTGTCCAACATGGATCTGATGTTTGCTTCATGATTTCAGTTTGATTGTGTCATTCATATAGTATTCTGTTCCAGCTGCTGGAGGAGAACATCGTCACTTTTGTGAAGAACGAGCTGAAGAAGATGCAGAAGCTTCTGAGTCCAGATTACCCAGAATGCTTAGAGAGTCAGAGGGAGGATGAGGAGGTGTTGGATGGTGAGGAGGAAGAGCAGAGGAGGAGCAGCAGAGACGCATTTCTGAAGATCACACTGCACTTCCTGAGGAGAATGAAGCAGGAGGAGCTGGCTGACCGTCTGCAGAACAGTAAGAGGATTTCTATAAAGATTTAACATGATGGATGAATGAGACATTTACTGATGGAGGAAAATATGTTTATATACTCATTCTTTGGGAGAATTAGATGTTGTACTAGAAATGCATTTCCTGCGGAAAATGCGCGTGAATGCTGAAAACTGAATGAATTGCAAAGCACTGCTGAAAATACTAAACACTTGTTCAGGATCTCCATCTGTACAAATAGATGCTTGCAGCATTCACACTAATAAACTAAACAAACTATTTGTACCTAGGTTCACTGTAAACTCTGACTCAATGTCACTGTTAAGAAACAGAAAAATAACTTTATTGCAAGCTGAATACTTTCTAACTATGTAACATCTGTTAGTCTGGCGGTTTAAATTCAACACCAAGAACACATACTGCATGTAAACTGGACTGTCAGCTCCGTCACAGAAACTCTGCTGAGATCAGACTGTTTACTTACAGCTCAGTTACTCAGACAAATAACCAAGCCTCCAACCCGCCTGTGAAACAGAAAACAAACCATAAACCTTTTCTAGACTTTCCGGATCTGAGTGAAGTCCTACTTGGATCAACAGATATTTAGTCCGTTGGCAGCTTGCTGTGCCTGCATGCTGCTGCCAGTCAGCAGCTAACAAGTAGAGCTAACTGCTAACTGAAACCAACAAACTCCATAAATTCATTCAACAGCTCTGCCATCCACAGTCAAACTCATATGAATGCTTATTTAATGTAGAAGTACAGCTAAAATAAATACTAACAACCTAGCCGGTCCACTGTGTGGATAGCAAAACATCCTGCCGCAGACTATTTACTGGTGTTTACCAACCCGTTGGCGCTCTGAGCTGATGCGCCACAACACCGGAATTCCAGATGAATCCAGAAAATCCGATCCCTGATTAGGCAGCCAAAGCAGCTCTGACCATATTAAATAGTCATGGTTGGCTCACCTAACAAAGCAGCTGTAAGTTAAGTGAGGGTAAAAAACTAAACAAAATATTTTCTGTTATTAAACTCTTACCTCTTACTAATAAAGTTATCTCTGTAACTGTACCATAACAACATTAATGCTTTTAACAGTTATGCTAGCGTTAGCAGCTATGCTAGCGTTAGCACGTCGCTAATATTAGCTAGGTGACAATAAATGCCTTTGTTTTACCAGGAAGATGTTTTGCCCTTATCGTTTTGTTTGTATTGTATCTGAGAAACCAGTGTCATGTTACCATGTCATATAAAATGTCAAGCCTGTATTAGTAACTTTAAAAGCCTTATGAACAGGGACAGGTAAACTCTGCTACTCACCACTGCAGCAGTCAGATCAAAGTGGTTATCTCCGGTATTTGGGCAGTTAGATTTTGATGAGGCGTTTAAGGGCACTCGGAAATTATAGTGTCAACATATGGCACTGATTTATTTATGACCACAAGGTGGCGCTATTGCTGCCATGAATCAGTATGCCGTGCAGATTCTCATGGAAAACCTGCCTATCAAGTTTCATTCCATTAACTACAACAGAATTGCTGAAATATCATGTTATAAGGTGACTTTAGCGCCCCCTGTGGGCAGAATTTTGTGAAATTTTACACACGTCTGTAAGGTCACGTTGTGTCCAACATCCCCAAATTTGGTCACAATCCGATTCATTATTGAGGAGTTATCGGCCATTAAGTGCATTAGGCCACGCCTCCAAAGGTTTGTTAGCCAATAACAGACAAATGGTAAGTGATATCTGAAAACAAATGAATAAGTCTTGTCCAGGGTCATCTAAATATGGTATGTACCAAGTTTGGCCTATATCATTCTAATCAGGGTCATCCAAGGAACATCCTGACCAAAAAGCTTTTTGATAGGACTTACCGTTCATGAGTTATTAGCCAAAACGCAAAACATTGAATAAATGACCACATGGTGGTGCTATTGATACCATATTTTAATAATGTTAAGCATGTCCAGGTGGGACATCTGTATATCAAATATGAACATTTTAGCACTTTTAGTTTTTGAGATATTAGCTTTCAAAGAAATCCTCCCATAGACTGCCATTATAAATTTTAATATTTTTAAAAATTCATATAAAATCATTGGTTTATGATAAAAAGCTGAAAAGTAATAGCACATTTCTCCTGAAAGAGTTATTATTAATATTATGCTTTCAGCATTCACACTATATTTACTTCATACTTCATTCATTGATCTTATTTCTTGTGTGTTCATTCAGGGATTCCTGCTGGCAGCTGTCAACGTAAACTGAAGTCTAACCTGAAGGAGAAGTTCCAGTGTGTGTTTGAGGGGATTGCTAAAGCAGGAAACCCAACCCTTCTGAATCAGATCTACACAGAGCTCTACATCACAGAGGGAGGCACTGCAGAGGTCAATGATGAACATGAGGTCAGACAGATTGAAACAGCATCCAGGAAACCAGACAAACCAGAAACAACCATCAGACAAGAAGACATCTTTAAAGCCTCACCTGGAAGAGATGAACCAATCAGAACAGTGATGACAAAGGGAGTGGCTGGCATTGGGAAAACAGTCTTAACACAGAAGTTCACTCTGGACTGGGCTGAAGACAAAGCCAACCAGGACATACACTTCACATTTCCATTCACTTTCAGAGAGCTGAATGTGCTGAAAGAGAAAAAGTACAGCTTGGTGGAACTTGTTCATCACTTCTTCACTGAAACCAAAGAAGCAGGAATCTGCAGGTTTGAAGAGTTCCAGGTTGTGTTCATCTTTGACGGTCTGGATGAGTGTCGACTTCCTCTGGACTTCCACAACAATGAGATCCTGACTGATGTTACAAAGTCCACCTCAGTGGATGTGCTGCTGACAAACCTCATCAGGGGGAAACTGCTTCCCTCTGCTCGCCTCTGGATAACCACACGACCTGCAGCAGCCAATCAGATCCCTCCTGAGTGTGTCGGCATGGTGACAGAGGTCAGAGGATTCACTGACCCACAGAAGGAGGAGTACTTCATGAAGAGATTCAGAGAGGAGAAGCAGGCCAGCACCATCATCTCCCACATCAAGAGATCACGAAGCCTCCACATCATGTGCCACATGCCAGTCTTCTGCTGGATCACTGCTACAGTTCTGGAGGATCTGTTGAAAAGCATAAAGAGAAGAAGACTGCTGCCCAAGACCCTGACTGAGATGTACATCCACTTCCTGGTGGTTCAGGCCAAAGTGAAGAAGGTCAAGTATGATGGAGGAGCTGAGACAGATCCACACTGGAGTCCAGACACCAAGAAGATGATTGAGTCTCTGGGAAAACTGGCTTTTGAGCAGCTGCAGAAAGGAAACCTGATCTTCTATGAGTCAGACCTGACAGAGTGTGGCATTGATATCAAAGCAGCCTCAAAGTACTCAGGAGTGTTCACACAGGTCTTTAAAGAGGAGAGTGGACTGTACCAGGACAAGGTGTTCTGCTTCGTCCATCTGAGTGTTCAGGAGTTTCTGGCTGCTCTTCATGTTCATCTGACATTCATCAACTCTGGAATCAATCTGTTTGAAGAAGAACAAACAACCTCCTGGTGGTCTAAAAAATCTAAACCAACACATTTCTACCAGAGTGCTGTGGACGAGGCATTAAAGAGTCCCAATGGACACCTGGACTTGTTCCTCCGCTTCCTCCTGGGTCTTTCACTGCAGACCAATCAGACTCTCCTCCGAGGCCTGCTGCCACAGACAGGAAGTAGCTCACAGACCAATCAGGAAACAGTCAAGTACATCAAGAAGAAGATCAGTGAGGATCTGTCTGCAGAGAGAAGCATCAATCTGTTCCACTGTCTGAATGAACTGAATGATCGTTCTCTAGTGGAGGAGATCCAACAGTCCCTGAGATCAGGAAGTCTCTCCACAGATAAACTGTCTCCTGCTCAGTGGTCAGCTCTGGTCTTCATCTTACTGTCATCAGAAAAAGATCTGGATGTGTTTGACCTGAAGAAATACTCTGCTTCAGAGGAGGCTCTTCTGAGGCTGCTGCCAGTGATCAAAGCCTCCAACAAAGCTCTGTAAGTACACAGATAGTTATTTATTGACTGATGTATTGGTTTATCAAATAGATATTCAAATAAATATATTCAAAATAGGAGAAACATACATATTTAAGTATTTTTCCACATTTGTTCTCCAGACTGAGTGACTGTAACCTCTCAGAGAGAAGCTGTGCAGCTCTGTCCTCAGTTCTCAGCTCCCAGTCCTCTAGTCTGAGAGAGCTGGACCTGAGTAACAACAACCTGCAGGATTCAGGAGTGAAGCAGCTGTCTGCTGGACTGGAGAGTCCACACTGCACACTGGAAACTCTCAGGTCAGGATTCATCAACCTGCTCAACTGATCACCATTTAAACTGTGATTCATATGAATTGATAAACACCTGGACATTTTCTCTACTCAAATTATTTTCCGACCAGTTGTGCGTTTAGACCCTGTGAATAACTTTCTACTAATATATTTTCATTAGGTTTGTCCCGTCTCTTGAAATACCAGAGAGGAGTTTTAGATTCAAAAACTGAATAAAAAACTGTGTGACTGGCCCAAAGCAACACACATACAGACAGTTATTCAGTAAACAGTGTTTTGGTAACAGTTATTGTTTCTTTTCATTTCATTGGTCAGAGCCTCCAAAAAAGCTCTGTAAGTGCAGATATAGTTATTTATAGATTGATTTATTTAAAAAATATTCAAAGAGATTTTTTCAAGAAAGAAGAAAATATATTTTCTATTCAGTATTTTTCCACATTTGTTCTCCAGACTGAGTGACTGTAACCTCTCAGAGAGAAGCTGTGCAGCTCTGTCATCAGTTCTCAGCTCCCAGTCCTCTAGTCTGAGAGAGCTGGACCTGAGTAACAACAACCTGCAGGATTCAGGAGTGAAGCAGCTGCGTGCTGGACTGGAGTGCCCACACCACAGAGTGGAAAATCTCAGGTCAGGATTTGTCAAACTGTGATTTATATGAGTTGATAAAAACCTGTTCATTTTCTCTACTCAAATTATTTTTAGACCAGTTGTGTATTTAGACCCTGTGAATAACTTTCTACTAGTATATTTTCATTAGGTTTGTCCTGTCTCTTGAAATACCAGAGAGGAGTTTTAGATTCAAAAACTGAATAAAAAACTGTGTGACTGGCCCAAAGCAACACACATACAGACAGTTATTCAGTAAACAGTGTTTTGGTAACAGTTATTGTTTCTTTTCATTTCATTGGTCAGAGCCTCCAAAAAAGCTCTGTAAGTGCAGATATAGTTATTTATAGATTGATTTATTTAAAAAAAAATATTCAAAGAGATTTTTTCAAGAAAGAAGAAAATATATTTTCTATTCAGTATTTTTCCACATTTGTTCTCCAGACTGAGTGGCTGTAACCTCTCAGAGAGAAGCTGTGCAGTTCTGTCCTCAGTTCTCAGCTCCCAGTCCTCTAGTCTGAGAGAGCTGGACCTGAGTAACAACAATCTGCAGGATTCAGGAGTGAAGCAGCTGTCTGTTGGACTGAAGAGTCCACACCACAGAGTGGAAAATCTCAGGTCAGGATTTGTCAAACTGTGATTCATATGAGTTGATAAAAACCTGTTCATTTTCTCTACTCAAATTATTTTCCGACCAGTTGTGTATTTAGACCCTGTGAATAACTTTCTACTAGTATATTTTCATTAGGTTTGTCCTGTCTCTTGAAATACCAGAGAGGAGTTTTAGATTCAAAAACTGAATAAAAAACTGTGTGACTGGCCCAAAGCAACACACATACAGACAGTTATTCAGTAAACAGTGTTTTGGTAACAGTTATTGTTTCTTTTCATTTCATTGGTCAGAGCCTCCAAAAAAGCTCTGTAAGTGCAGATATAGTTATTTATAGATTGATTTATTTAAAAAATATTCAAAGAGATTTTTTCAAGAAAGAAGAAAATATATTTTCTATTCAGTATTTTTCCACATTTGTTCTCCAGACTGAGTGACTGTAACCTCTCAGAGAGAAGCTGTGCAGCTCTGTCATCAGTTCTCAGCTCCCAGTCCTCTAGTCTGAGAGAGCTGGACCTGAGTAACAACAATCTGCAGGATTCAGGAGTGAAGCAGCTGCGTGCTGGACTGGAGTGCCCACACCACAGAGTGGAAAATCTCAGGTCAGGATTTGTCAAACTGTGATTTATATGAGTTGATAAAAACCTGTTCATTTTCTCTACTCAAATTATTTTCCAACCAGTTGTGCGTTTAGACCCTGTGAATAACTTTCTACTAATATATTTTCATTAGGTTTGTCCTGTCTCTTGAAATACCAGAGAGGAGTTTTAGATTCAAAAACTGAATAAAAAACTGTGTGACTGGTCCAAAGCAAAACACATACAGACAGTTATTCAGTAAACAGTGTTTTGGTAACAGTTATTGTTTCTTTTCATTTCATTGGTCAGAGCCTCCAAAAAAGCTCTGTAAGTGCAGATATAGTTATTTATAGATTGATTTATTTAAAAAATATTCAAAGAGATTTTTTCAAGAAAGAAGAAAATATATTTTCTATTCAGTATTTTTCCACATTTGTTCTCCAGACTGAGTGACTGTAACCTCTCAGAGAGAAGCTGTGCAGCTCTGTCATCAGTTCTCAGCTCCCAGTCCTCTAGTCTGAGAGAGCTGGACCTGAGTAACAACAACCTGCAGGATTCAGGAGTGAAGCAGCTGTCTGATGGACTGAAGAGTCCACACTGCACACTGGAAACTCTCAGGTCAGGATTCATCAACCTGCTCAACTGATCACCATTTAAACTGTGATTTATATGAGTTGATAAACACCTGGACATTTTGTCTACTCAAATAATTTTAGACCAATTGTGTTTTTAGAGTCTAACCCTTCTGCTAACATTTTTTCATTAGTTCCAGAGAGGAGGATTCTAGAACTGAATGCAGAAATTCTGGCATACAATTATTTAGTGAACAGTGGTTAATTAATTAACAGTTATATTTAAATTTCAGAGCAGTATCTGTACTGGGATGATAGTGATTTTTACTCACCATGGTGATATGCCAGTGAACTCCAGATGTTATGTGGTTAACCACCATTTAATCCTTCTTTTGTTTCAAACAACCTTAAAACTCTGAATGATTACTGAAACAATCATCCAAGTAGAGTCATTGAACTCACACTCATTGAAGTAGAGTGAATGAGTGATATTTCCACAACATTCAGTCCTAATATGCCAAAATGCATTTATGTTTTGTGAGCATCTGAGATGGAGTTGTTTACCTCTGTTGGAAGTTTGACATTCTATGGTCAGACTCTCTCACCTTCAGCTCTTCATCTTAGCAGCTTATTGTGGCTACTGCTTCATTTACGATTCTTTTATTTAGACCTATTTTTAGCAGTGAAGAGTTAGCAGTCACTAAAATCATGTTGACTAAGTTTACAGGAAGCAGCACAATACATTCCTTGCAGTGGTTGGACATGTGATTTGAGAAGCAGTGACTGGAAGTATTAAATTTAACTGTGAAAAATACAGAAACACAATGGTCTTGACAGTAATAAACACACTACCTTCCAGTCCCACAGTGATCTTAGATCATGTGACATATTGTTTTGTGTGTGTTCAGTCTGTCAAGATGTCTGATCACAAAGGAAGGCTGTGCTTCTCTGGCCTCAGCTCTGAGCTCCAACCCCTCCCATCTGAGAGAGCTGGACCTGAGCTACAATCATCCGGGAGACTCAGGAGAGAAGCCGCTGTCTCATGGACTGAAGGATCCACACTGGAGACTGGACACTCTCAGGTATGGACAGACAGATGGACTCTCTCAGTGATGGACTAACTTAGTCTCACGGCAATTCATGAATAGCCACTAAATCAACAGTGAGGAAAATACTCTCCGGTCCCACCAGACTGGTAATATTAGAATAAAAACATGAAAACAAGGATAAAATCTCTTGATTAAATGTTGAGTGATGTAGCGGTTATAGTTTAAAAATGAAGAACAAATTAGAAAAAACAATCCAGCCTCTGAGCTCCTGAGTCCCAACTGAAAAAACCTGCTGCAGGAACGAAACCTGCTTCCACTTGAAATACATTAGTTTGAAAATCCTGCTGTCACCAAAAAAAGGAAAAATCGTGTCCATGAACACGAAGAAATTAAATTTAGTGAATATTCCACTGATTGCTATGAGACTGAGACAGACAGGTGGACACTCTTAGGTGAGGACAGAAAAGTGGACACTAAATCAGCTGATTGTCAGCTGTAACCATCATGCAGGAATGTTCCACCTGTGTGAGAGGAAATAACTTGTCAGTGGTCTAAAGATTGTTGAGGAAAGACAAACAGAAACAGGCAGTTTATCATTTTCATGTTAGTGTGAATCAGTTTAAACAGTCCTGTCATCTGTTCACAATACAAACTGCTGAGTCTGACAAGAAAAAGTCTCATTGTTGACATGATTTGACTTTGAGACGCCTGTTTCTGATTGGCTGAATCTAGCTGCTGTTGATAGCCATCATGTGATGTGATGGACAGTTGTGTTGCCTAGCAACGGCAAAGCAGCTGAGTGTGATGAGGATCAGAGCTGCTTTTTCCAGAGTGATGTCATGTCCATGTTTGCATGCTGAAAGAGAACATGCTGCTCTGACCCCCCTCCTCCTTTCAGGCTGCATCCTGCTGGAGTCCGATGGTTGACACCAGGTCTGAGCAAGTGTAAGTGTGTTTTTCATTTCATTCATCAAAACAAAGCTCATTCACATCCTACTGAGGATGAAGATGATGTCATCATCAAACAGATGATAGATCAATAACTGCAGCTGTATTGTGTCTCGTTCTCTCCATCAGATTTCTGTCAACTCACACTGGATCCAAACACAGCAAACAGAAAACTCAAACTGTCTGACAACAACAGGAAGGTGACATATGTGGAGAAGGAGATGCAGTCCTATCCTGATCATCCAGACAGATTTGATCACTGGCCTCAGCTGCTGTGTAGAAATGATCTGACTGGTCGCTGTTACTGGGAGGTTGAGTGGAGAGGAGACGTTGATATATCAGTGAGTTACAGAGGAATCAGCAGGAAAGGAGAAAGTTATGACTGTTGGTTGGGAGGAAATGATCAGTCCTGGAGTCTGAACTGCTCTGCTGGTCGTTACTTTGTGCGTCATGATAGGACAGAAATAACCATCTCCTCCTCCTCCTCTTCCTCCTCCTCTGTCTCTAACAGAGTAGCAGTGTATGTGGACTGTCCTGCTGGCACTCTGTCCTTCTACAGAGTCTCCTCTGACACACTGATCCACCTCCACACCTTCAACACCACATTCACTCAGCCTCTGTGTGCTGGGTTTAGGTTCTGGTTTGGTTCCTCAGCGTCTCTGTGTGATCTGTAGGAGGAAGAGTCTCCTCCTGTTAGAGAAACTTTCTCACTGCTGACCAGATAGTTCAGTCTGTACAGGATCACACACAGCTGATGGTATTTAGTACCAACATGATCTCTCACTGCTTGTAAATGTAAACATGGTTTCCACATGATTGACAGTTTGTTTGTAAAATGAATCAAATGATAAACTGAGTCCAGTTGTTGTTGTTTTCTGTTGTTAGTGTATTAGAAAGGCTTGAACTGTAATGGGATAATGGGAATGTTTTGTTGTAGTTCTTATAGTAGTTTCATAGTAAGTGTGTTACCTGATTCCTTCACTTCTTTAGAGATCACATGACTAATGATGGTCAGAACAACAGGCCTCCTATTGGCTGGTTAAATGAACACCTGTAATGGTGAAGGCTGAGGCTCAGCAGCTGGAGTGTGGCTGCTTTTATGCTGCCTTCATATCATATTGGAATGATGCTAATTATGAGATTGTGACTTGTAAATAGAATTCAGGTCAACATTCAAGTGGTAATTATGAAGTGGAAAAGCTGAAAGCTCTGATATTTACTGGATATGCTGGATTATTGTCAATAAGAGTATTTTTCAGCCTCATTCCAGCAACTTTGTAATCATGCAGCCGTCTTGATTTGTTGTGTGACATGAACGCTGGCAAGTTGTAAACATGGGAATGTTTCCCGCCTCTACCATCCATCCCATATGATGTGAACACAGCATTAGAGATGAGAAGTCCAGGAGCTGTTGTGTGTTTCTGACATACAGGAAGTATTTAGTTTTTCTCTGGAGTGTTTATTTAGTTCCTGTGTAGAGAATAAAGTTGATGATGATCAGTAGCTGATGTTAGTTTTCTCCATTTATTTTTGTGTGTGCATGTTAATTCATATCTAATTTCATCTAGTAGATTGAAGGTATTTGACAGTTTCAGGACTGTTTAAAGTGTCAGTTTAATGTGTTTAGCTCACATTCAGTCTGACAGCTGTTGTTCATTGACTGTTTCTAAATAAGTTGAGCATCATCAGCACTCAGCTGTCATGTGTGATTAAAGCCAGCAGGTGTCACTGTTTATTCCTTTAGTTCATTCATCCTGATTGGTGGAAAATAGTTTGTATTGAAAGGAGCTTTTATGTCATTGCTTTCAGTTTCTGTGTAAATATTCATTTAAATATTCACTATAAATTGATTCCACTTTGCTATTATTATTATCACCATAGCCGTTATTGTTATTTTCTATTATTTTGTATAATTGCAAGTCACTTTTGTATTTCCTCTATTTTTTTCTATAGATACACACAAATCCTCATCATCAACTTTATGATCCAAGATTTTAATAAAGTCTATCTGCAAATACTTTTTACTATCTACTATGTTTCTATTGAATTCTTTACATTTACTATTTAAATAACTTACAACATATCTGATATACTGTGTAAACTTTGTAAATGTGCATCACATAAGATAGATGATGTGGTTCAGTCAAACTGCTGATGTGAGAGTGGAAGAACAAACTGGTTTTACTGGTTTTAATGGTGACACGCTGTAAAGAGACACTTTGATTTCTGATGGTGAATTCAAAGACTTTGTTGTCATTGTGTTGTAAATATAAATGTGTTTAATAAGTGATTGTCTTCACAGCAACACTGTCTCTGTATTTGAACACTGGTGGAGTTTATTGATCCACAGAGAGCTGCTGAGGCTCAGTGACACCACTGGATCTGATTATTTCAAACATCTTCATTTCTTTTTAAAGCCTAAATGTTCCTGTTTTCATGTTTTGAAAGTGTGAGTGAAGCAAACAGCTCCTCCTCTGACAGGATGTGATGCTGTGAGTGAACAGCAGGTGGCAGCAGACGCTCATGTTTCTGTTCCTCCAACACTTGAGTTTCACACAGTTTCTATGTTCAGAGGTGGAAGAAATAAAACGCTTCCTTTACTTTAGTAAAAGTAGTAAAACTACCATCAAATACTCCTTTACAAGTAAAAGTCCTGCATTCAACAATATATTGAAGCTCTGAGAAATCAAATGTAGTGAATAATGAAACAGTTGAGTGTTTCTCTCTGACATGTGGAGGAAAAGTAGAAGGTGTGTCCACCAGTCCTCCCATAACACAGTCTAACTGGTCCCAGTATCAATCTAACAGTGGACAGACTGGTTTGATGACGGTGTGTTTATATGATGAATCAGTTATTACATTTATTATTAAAGTCTCTGACAGATTATAAAGTCTGTTTATTATTTTCTGACACATGAGCAGATGTGTTACCATGGTGACGTGTGAGGCTGATAAACACAGCGGGATGCTCCTTTAGACAATCTGACATTTAAACGTTTGCGTGTGTTCAGAGCGTCTGCGGGCGCTCGCTGCCCTTTGCTTCCCATCATGCAGCTGTGTCTCACCCTGGGGATTGTGGGTAGGAGCGTTGTGTTGCTGGAGGGGAAGAGCGTCTTTATTCTCCTGTGCTGTGATTGGATGCAACTCCGGTTCTCATAAACTCAGACTGTATATAAATATAATAATATATGTTTATTAAGTCTGTCAGTAAATAAATATCATTAAATCAAAGATGTTCATGGAGGAGGGATCACTCCTGCATAAAAACAAACATTAATAATATGGATGACTGTAGTAAATGTTGACTGACTACATCATAACTTTATGTTTAACGCTGTAACGCTGTGTTGTCTGTTCACATCTGTAACACACATCTGGATCCTTAAAAAACAATCCGATCCATAAAAGCGCAGATCAAACTGTTTGTTCATGTTGAAGCTTTTAATGTTTCACACATTTAAATAAAAACAAACAGCAGAAAAACAAAAAAAAACAAATAATAGAAAAATAATAAAGATTTTAAACAATAACTGAAGGCAACTGTTACCCACAATGCACTGCAGGAGGTTTGGCGTTTGTATTTAGACACTTTATTTGCATGTTACTCCTCAGTCTGAAGACTCTGCTGGTCCAACACCTCCTCCTTCATCTCCTCCTCCTTCATCTCCTCCTGTTTCTCCTCCTGTTTCTCCTCCTGTTGTTTCTCCTCCTGTTGTTTCTCCTCCTCCTCGGCGGCGGTGGAGGAGGTGTTATCTCCGTCGTAGATGATGTCTTCAGGGTTCGGAGCCGGAGGACAGAACTCCTCCTCAGGGAGAATCTTCTGGAAGATGAACTCAGCCTGAAGAGACGAAGATGTATTTTAAAAGCTTGTTATATTATCCATTGTGTCAAATCTGCATCTGAAAAGTAACTAAAGCTGTCAAATAAATGTAGTGGAGTAGAAAGTACAATATTTCCCTCTGAAATGTAGAAAGTAGCATCACATGGAAATAAAACAGTAAAGAAGCTCAGTTACTTTCCATCACTGAATAAATGTAAACGTGTTTGTTTGTTTGAGTCTCACCTGTCTGACGGCGTGTTCGTGTCCCAAACCGCCGTCCGGTCCAGAGCAAACGTACACGTTAGATGGCAGGTCATGACCTTCGACCTCCACACCGGAACCGTCGGCCATGTTGAAGTAGAGACACCAGAGGACAGACGGACGCTCGTCTTCAGACAGAAATAAACAGCAATAACCATCAGTGGATTACAAACAATAACAACAGATGGTGTGAAGCAGCAAGGGATGATGGGAGTTGTTGTCTTTATTTCTCTGATAACTTAAGATCCAGACGTCCAATGACTAAAATCCTTCTTGCGGCTAAAAGATCAAGTTAAAAACCAGCTAAATTTATCATGAAAATGTGGCTTCAAACTGAATAAAAGTCCATTTCTAACAGTTTGTGTGGAACAAGCACAACAAAGCCCATGTATTATCTTGTATGTGTGTAAGTTACTCTTTGCTAGACGCCATTGTAGCGGACAAACACGGCGCCGACGCATGCATCTTGTGCACTATACTCTTTGGTAGAGGAGGTATGACGCCATTGACAGGCCACCAAATGAAACGGTCCGTTACTTTGATTAAAATGACAGATTTCTCTGGGTTTGAACATTAATGTAAGAACACAACTCAACAACATATAGAACATAGGTCTAGACCTGAGTGACAACAACCTGACGGTTTCAGGAGAGAAGCTTCTGTCTGGTCTAGTTGTTTTAAGCATTTTAATGAGGAATCATTACAGATTAGAGCTTTAACTCTATTAGCTGCCAATTATTAATCTCCAACTATATCAACAATTTAAAAAAAAGTCCAAATTCTCTGATTGCAGCTTCTTAATGTGAATATTTTCTGGTTTCTTTCGTCCTCTGTGTGTAATCTGAATATTTTGGAAACATTGATCCACATTTTTAAACATTTTAGGGAACAAATAAATAATCAATGAATCCAGAAAACAAATCAACAGATGAAAATAACTGTTAGCTGCAGCTATAATGTCTTTTGGTTTTTTTTTTAAATATATTTTTCTTTTCTTCTTCTTCTTCTGCTGTCAGACGAGTTGTTCTTCAAAAGATGTCTGTCGCCACGGCAACGCTTTTACAAAGACAGGAAGAAGAAAAGGATGTTCGGAGAGTAAAATGCCAAAGTGTTCGTTAGTCAAATGTCAGAAGAGACGTTTGAACATGTGACAGCAGGTGAAGCTCCGGCAGGTAACTCGGGTTAATGATCGTCGTCATGGCGACGGCTGCGTCCCATTCATCGAACTACATCTTTACATAGAAAGTGATCAAAACGGTTTGCTGCTTTATTAATGCTGTAAATCTCAAATACGTTTCTGTGTGTTTATAAACTTCCTCATGTCACTTCACTTCTACGTATCGATCGCTGACTTCTTCATATCTGACGGTCGAGCTGTCGTAGTCGCCGTCTCCTCTGAATGACGCCGAGTGAGCGCGGAGCGTCCTGATTGGTGGATTAAATTCCTCTGGAGGAGCCACAGGAAGCAGCGAGACTCTCTGAAGTGTCATGTGATAAAATGTCAGATTAACATACAGAAACGCTGCAGGGACACACACACACACACACACACACACACACACACACACACACACACACACACACACACACACTCTGGGGACTCGTATAAAAACCCCTGCAGGGACAAAACGAAGACGCTGTTTTGGATCTTCAGCCTCTTGTGTGTCTGTGTGTGTATTTGTGTAGTCTGTCATCTCTCCAGGTCTCCATGGCGACAGGATGTCATGTTATCAATCCATCTATGACTTCATCAACGTGTCTGTCCTCCTGTGTTGCTCTTCCTGAGCTTTCTACCAGTAAAGTTTGTTTATTTTATGTTTATCTGTTCTGTACAGACTGTTTGAGGTTTCAGGTCTGAACTCACTGACGTTACGACTTTAACACTCAAAGAAAACCTTCAACTGTCGACTGAAATCATACAAACTCTTCAACTAATGGATTAGAAGCAGGGAGGCTGTGATGTGACTGTTTATCATTTATTAACGTCGTCTGTTCTGAACGTTTACCGCTAACCTTCCTTCCTGCTCGCTATGCAAGCATACCGAGCACCGCTCTATTCCTAAACGCTGTTACACTGCTGATATTTAACCTTATATTTGGCCTGTTGGAGGTTCTGGTTGATGTTATTACAGGAGAAACGCTGACTCAGTAACCGCTGAGAGCAGTTAGACCCTCACAGGTAGTGTGAATCCTGGAAAGCTGCTGATGTAGATATTTTCTCCTCATGAAAGTAACACGGAGATTATTTATTAGAATCTAGTCTGATGAGAGCTTATCGACCAACTAATCAACCAGAATAAGACGAAGAAGAAGTTTCAGTTCCACAGAAACTTCCAGACAGAAATGACGGAGAAGCTTCTCTCCTCCTCCCTCATCACCTGTGATGAATCTCTTTATACCTGCATCCATCCATCCTGAGAGAGTGTGTGTGTGTGTGTGTGTTGCTGCAGGTTGTTCATGTTATAATTAAAAGCAGAGCAGGAAATGATGAATGAGTTACAGACACAGAGGAGGTCAGAGAGGAGAGAAAGTTAACTGGTGGGGGTTTAGAGGGGCTGCTGGAATGACCTTTAACCTTCATCTGACTGGTGTGTGTGTGTGTGTGTGTGTGTGTGTTTGTGTGTTACCTTGGTCATGTGACTCTGGCGTGCGGAACATCCTGGTAACCACCGGCGACAGGACCTCGTAGGCGGAGCCAACCGACTGACAGGTGAGGTGGACCAAATCTACAGACAGAAAAAAACACACGTCTCATTAAATATGTGGGTGTCAGTCGTCTCCACGGCAACAGACAGGACGCTGGATTTGATTGGATATTTGCAAAAACAGCAACGTTTCTTCTTCTCTGCGGTGCGACCTCCGCCCAGGCGGCGGCAGCAGAGCGGCGTCTGTCTACTAAAGGAGGGAACATCTGTATGTATGTCCTCCGTGCATCTCTTGAACCGTCCGTCCGATCGACTCATCACTCGGCGGACGCATTTCTGGGGAACGAAGGGAGCGCCGCGTTGAATTTGGGGGAATTTGAACAATTTGGGGCGACAAACGAGCCGCTGCGCTCTGTGCGGCGGGAAGGGCGGAGCTTCAGGGCTCTGCTGACTGACTCCAGCATGTCAGAGACGAGGCGACACACGAGTCAGAGAGTAGAGCAGACACTCTGACCTCGTGTCCACACGGGGATCCATGTTTCTATGTGTTGCAGCTGGAGACAATCAGCCTGTTCCAGCTGATGTGTTTTGAACGAAGACCGCGCTGATTTCACTGTAGAAGAAGAAAACGGCTGTAACGATGGCGGACGGTTTCATGCGACTGCTGTTCTCTTTATCGTCGACTCAGGCAGCTCGTTCAGAGTTAAACGTAGTTCTCTACGTCTCTGCTCAGACTGTTGGAATCTGCCAGGCCTGCAGGAGGGGGGCGGGGTTGTTTCTCTGTTTTGTGTCTTCAGGCTAGGCTAACCCATCGTTGCTAACTTTGGAGCTAACCTTCACTTTTCCAGCAGACGTGACTTGTTTGCATTTATTAACTGTCGTCTGTCCTGAACGTTCACTGCCAGACCGACCGCTTCCTGCTGACCTTCCTCACATCCAACGCCACTTCTCTGATGCTCGCTCGTTCCTGCTCGCTACGCAAACGTACTACACGCTGCTCTATTCCTAAACGCAGTTACAGTACCGATGGCTTCTCAAGCACTGACACAGAGGTTCACTTGCGTCCTGAACAGCTGCAGACTCCCAAACGCTAAATATTTCTGAATGATGGATATTTGGAGTTAATTCGTTGATATTATTAGCGGAGAAAGGCTGATCCAGTCCAGTCAGACCAGCAGCCTCCGATGGTTGATAATGTGTTAGTCTGTTCCTCCGGCACAAAGCTGCTGATGTAGATCAGAGATTATTCAACCAATCAGAATTGAAACTGATGAGATCATACCGATAAACTAAACATCAACAGAAACACTACACCGCTTCTTCTTCGCTGGTTTTCTGTGTCTGCAGGACGAGAACGACCTGTTTTAATGTTTTTAACGGGGACGGAGGATTAGCTGAACGCCGCCGCCGTCTGGACGTCTGGACGCTGTCACAGCGTCGACCCGCCTCGTCTCACATGAGTCTCTTCATTATTATTATTATATTCTTCCAGTTCTTTAAGGTTTTACGTCTCTATTAACTGAAAATATTTGGCTTTTAAACTGTTGGACACAAAAATCAGAACATTTAAAGACGTCAGCTGCACATTATTTAACAATAAACACAGTTTTGTTGGTTGCAGCAGTGAATGTTTCAGTATTTTACTACCATACTAAAGACTGTGTGTGTG
>CM055854.1:20146279-20153779 GCA_029490765.1 Euthynnus affinis
TATGGTTTAACTACAGTGTTTCTTGCTGGTTGCTAGGGAGTAACTACACTGTTTGGGAGCTGTCCTGAGCTGTGATTGGTGGATCCTGACCTGGTGGGTGTGGCCAGTCTCTTCCGCTCTGCCGCCACGTAGCTATCCTCAACCACAAAATGGCTGCAGCTGATTCGCTGTCCGCGGCTGTCAATCACCGCCTTACACCTAACAGAGAGAGAGAGGGGGCGGAGACAGAGTGATGTCACTGATCGGATCAAAGGCACTGGTACTCTGCCGGTTGCTACGGTGACAACAGACTTTATACTAACGAAGAAACTGGAAACAACAAATAATCAGTTTAGAGACTGAAGATGTCAAATATGTTTATGGACAAACATATAAACAGTAAACACACACACACACACACACACACACACACACACACACTCAGTAACACACACACACACACTCAGTAACACACACACACACACACTCAGTAACACACACACACACACACTCAGTAACACACACACACACACACACTCAGTAACACACACACACACACACTCAGTAACACACACACACACACACACACTCAGTAACACACACACACACACACACTCAGTAACACACACACACACATTATTTCAGAGTCGCGGCTCCGGTGATTTGAAAACTCTTTCAAATCGCAATTTTGATATGAAAACAATAAATCTTTTAAGTCAGCGGCCTTTTCGAGAGTAACACAAACACACACACACACACACACACACACACACACACACACACACACACACACGCTGCTGAAACCTATTATCGGGAATAATGATGCGCACAAAAGCTCATCTATAACCTCTGACTCACACACACACAGTTCAGCAGGACTAGAAGGTCACACACATAAACATGACAGACAGATGATGCTGACACACACACACACACACACACACACACACACACACACACACACAGTTACATGTTAGTACACCACCAGAAGAAGAAGACAGAGTTTCTTCTTCTTGTGTTTTTCTAGAAATTAAACATAAATGAGTCAGACAGGAAGAAGAAGTCCAGATTTTCTGCTTGCAGCCGTTAAATGTGAATGTTTTTTAGTCTCTTTGACACTAAACTGAAGATCTTTGGACTTTTGGGAAACACTGATCAATGTTTTTCACCATTTATTGACATTTTATAGACCTAACATCTAATCTATTGATCGTTACAGCATCTCTGTTCTGATCAATAACAGACTCTCATGTTCTGTTTCACCTCTGCTAACAGGCTAACAGGCTAACGTCGCCATGGCAACACAATCTGACAGATGAGGTCTGTTTTAAAGTGTGTGAGCGACCTTCTATAGGTGACCTGTGTGTGTGTGTGTGTGTGTCAGTCAATCAGTCATCTAATCAGGCAGCTGACAAGGCAGCAAATAATGATAAAGAGACACTGACAGACACAGAGAGAGAGAGAGAGAGAGAGAGCAGTGAGGTGTGAAGACAAGGTGAGAGTCATCTGTCAGAGAGGAGGAAGAGGAGGGGGAGGAGGAAGAGGAGGGGGAGGAGGGGGGGAGGGGGGAGGAGGGGGGGAGGGGGAGGGGGAGGGGGAGGGGGGGGAGGGGGAGACGTGGTGGTGATGAAGAGGATCAGAGGTTAAATTATGATGTTAATTTCCTCTCCATAAATTGAATATTTTACTGATCATAAATTATCTTCCTATCACTGCTCTTAACATGCAGGAAGGTCACACACACACACTCACACACACACTACACACAATAACACACACACTCTCACACACACGTCTACCTGTCTGTTGAATGTCTTTATTTTTTAAAAACTAAGTTACAGCAACACTTTCTCTCCACAGTGAGAGTAGAAACTGTTTCTACTGATCACATCTGAGAGTAGAAACCATCTGTGCGTCTCTACTTCCTCTAAATGACTCGTTCTTCTGTCAGGATTGGATCAGCTGCATGTTTCCCATCCAGCTGACTGTGGAGCCAACAAGACTCTACTGAGCACGCTCCACGGGCCCAGACACGTCACCATAGCAACGTCATAGCAGCTGTTACCAGTAGAGTGAGCAGTAGTAGAGCTGCAGTGATATGGAGATTATTCCCCATCTGTATTCAAGAGCGTAGTATATAAATTTGAGAGCAAACTTTATTGATTTTACGTTCAAATGTTGTAATTTGTCCCTCAAAACCCTCCCCTCGCACTCAAACAGCCTCTGCTTGCGCTCAGATTTGCTCCGCTTGTGCTCAAACTGTGTGCTCGCACTCAGATACAATGTTGCTCGCGCTCAAACTTCAACTCTTCTCCTCGCACTCAGGTTTCTTCTGCGCGCTCGCTAAGTTTCTGCTCACGGATTTTTTTGTGTAGCAACAAGCATAGCAACCACCCTGTCAGAATCATCCAATCAATAGAAGGCCCGGTTTTGGGTTGACCAATGAAATGGAGCCTGCCTCCTTGCGTCAGTCAAAGTCAACGATCTCAAGTTGTTTTTTTTTAACATTTTTTTGTGCTGCTATTACTTCCTTCAGATACATCCATGATAATGTGATTAGCTTTAGCTAGTGTTTAGCTGTGAGCGCAGTGGAGAAATCCGTGAGCAGAAACTTAGCGAGCGCGCAGAAGAAACCTGAGTGCGAGGAGAAGAGTTGAAGTTTGAGCGCGAGCAACATTGTATCCGAGTGCGAGCACACAGTTTGAGCACAAGCGGAGCAAATCTGAGCGCAAGCAGAGGCTGTTTGAGTGCGAGGGGAGGGTTTTGAGGGACAAATTACAACATTTGAACGTAAAATCAATAAAGTTTGCTCTCAAATTTATATACTACGCTCTTGAATAAAGATAGGGAATAATCTCCATACAGTGAGCAGTATTAGTGCTGCAGTGAGCAGTATTAGTGCTGCAGTGAGCAGTATTAGTGCTGCTGTAGTAGAGCTGCAGTGAGCAGTAGTAGTGCTGCAGTAGTAGAGCTGCAGTAAGCAGTATTAGTGCTGCAGTAGTAGAGCTGCAGTGAGCAGTAGTGCTGCAGTAGTAGAGCTGCAGTGAGCAGTAGTAGAGCTGCAGTAGTAGAGCTACAGTGAGCAGTATTAGTGCTGCAGTGAGCAGTATTAGTGCTGCAGTATTAGAGCTGCAGTAAGAAGTATTAGTGCTGCAGTGAGCAGTATTAGTGCTGCTGTAGTAGAGCTGCAGTGAGCAGTAGTAGTGCTGCAGTAGTAGAGCTGCAGTAAGCAGTATTAGTGCTGCAGTAGTAGAGCTGCAGTAAGCAGTATTAGTGCTGCAGTAGTAGAGCTGCAGTGAGCAGTATTAGTGCTGCAGTAGTAGAGCTGCAGTGAGCAGTATTAGTGCTGCAGTAGTAGAGCTGCAGTGAGCAGTAGTAGTGCTGCAGTAGTAGAGCTGCAGTGAGCAGTATTAGTGCTGCAGTGAGCAGTATTAGTGCTGCAGTAGTAGAGCTGCAGTGAGCAGTATTAGAGCTGCAGTGAGCAGTATTAGTGCTGCAGTGAGCAGTATTAGTGCTGCAGTAGTAGTGCTGCAGTAAGCAGTATTAGTGCTGCAGTAGTAGAGCTGCAGTAAGCAGTATTAGTGCTGCAGTGAGCAGTATTAGTGCTGCAGTAGTAGAGCTGCAGTGAGCAGTAGTAGAGCTGCAGTGAGCAGTATTAGTGCTGCAGTGAGCAGTATTAGTGCTGCAGTGAGCAGTATTAGTGCTGCAGTAGTAGAGCTGCAGTGAGCAGTATTAGTGCTGCAGTGAGCAGTATTAGTGCTGCAGTGAGCAGTATTAGTGCTGCAGTGAGCAGTATTAGTGCTGCAGTGAGCAGTATTAGTGCTGCAGTAGTAGTGCTGCAGTGAGCAGTAGTAGAGCTGCAGTGAGCAGTAGTAGTGCTGCAGTGAGCAGTATTAGTGCTGCAGTAGTAGAGCTGCAGTGAGCAGTAGTAGTGCTGCAGTAGTAGAGCTGCAGTGAGCAGTAGTAGTGCTGCAGTGAGCAGTATTAGTGCTGCAGTAGTAGAGCTGCAGTGAGCAGTAGTAGAGCTGCAGTGAGCAGTATTAGTGCTGCAGTGAGCAGTATTAGTGCTGCAGTAGTAGAGCTGCAGTGAGCAGTAGTAGAGCTGCAGTGAGCAGTAGTAGTGCTGCAGTAGTAGTGCTGCAGTGAGCAGTATTAGTGCTGCAGTAGTAGAGCTGCAGTGAGCAGTATTAGTGCTGCAGTAGTAGAGCTGCAGTGAGCAGTATTAGTGCTGCAGTAGTAGAGCTGCAGTGAGCAGTAGTAGAGCTGCAGTGAGCAGTAGTAGAGCTGCAGTAAGCAGTAGTAGTGCTGCAGTAGTAGTGCTGCAGTGAGCAGTAGTAGAGCTGCAGTGAGCAGTAGTAGAGCTGCAGTGAGCAGTAGTAGTGCTGCAGTAGTAGTGCTGCAGTGAGCAGTACCTGTTGGTTTCCTTGTCCACCAGCAGGCAGTGGACCGAGTGTCTCAGACAGTAGATTCCTCCAAACACGGCACACATCCTGAAACACAACGGCAGGCGTTAACCAATCAGAACACAGGAACAGCGAGATGTTAACAGTCATCACCTTAATAAATGTTAGAAAATAAAACCTGTAAGACAGATGGAGGTCAATAAAGACCCCTGACCCTGACCCTGACCCTGACCCCTGACCCCTGACCCCTGACCCTGGAACGTTTCACATTAAATGTCTGCAATGTTATTTACTACATTTTTAGTATTTTCACAAGTTGAAACTGACTCATTAACTAATTAACACTTTACCTCGTTAACTAATTAATTAATTAACACTTTAACTAGTTAACTAATTAACTCATTAATTAGTCTTCAGGTGCAGCCCCACATACTTTCAGCCATGTTGGATCATCAGTGTGAGTGACAGATACTAAAGAGGAGGGCGTTTGAGGGCACGCCTGCCTTGACTGATAGGTGTCTCAGCCAATCACAGTCAGCAGGTATTCCCTCTGTCTGCCCCCCCCCCCCCCCTTTCCTCCTCCCCTTCCCCTCCTCCTCCTCTAATTAATAACATAATCAAATTAAGGCTCACTTCATAAATCAAAGACTCCTTCACATTAAACAGCCTCTCCTGTTACACACAACGAGAAAACACGAGTGTGTGTGTGCGTCGACCTTTTCAAGAAGAGTTAACATACCTTCAGACATAACGAGCAGCAATCTGTCGTCATATGTTAATTACAGTGTGTGTGTGTGTGTGTGTGTGTGTGTTCTCATCTCTTTGAAGCATCTTAGGATGGTGAGCCAAATTACACACACACAGGCTACTGTTCAGTAAACGCAATTAGTTCCTGTGTGTGTGCGTGTGTGTGTGTGTGTGTGTGTGTGTGTGTGTGTGTGTGTGTGTGTGTGTCCATGATTAAAAGAAAACAGAGCTGTGTGTGTGGAGATGAAGGATCATTATGTGTGTGAACCTTCCTGAAAGCTTAAAGGAAAAACAAAGACGTTGTAGCTCTGTGTGTTACTATAACTCACTTTGAATGAAGAATTATTTATTATATTTTAATTACTGATAAATAATTAATGTTAAAATCATCACGACCTTAAACGACGACTTTCTGACGAGAAGTTTAGTTGAGCTACAACGTAAAAGTAAAAATGATCAAACAGATTGAGGTGAGAACAGGAAGTTCAAACCAACCAGTCTGACAGCTGTAATATCCGCTCCGCATCATTTAATATGCAAATGAGCCGCAGGCGACACCCCCCTCATTAATATTCATGAGCAGCCAGCAGCCGTCAACCAATCACCTGTCTGCAGAGCCCGACGGTACTGCGTTACCATGGATACCGCAGTACCACAGCTGGAGTACTGTCAGGTCCTCACCTGCAGAAACATTGGGGTATCTCTCCGAGGCCGTAGACAGGAAACAGGAAGGGGCGTGTTGCCATAGCGACCCAGGCAGCGCAGGAAGTGACGCGTGGAGGCGAGGCCCACCTCTGTGGGCGTGTCTTCTGTCGCCATGGCGATGGAGTGCAGCAGGAAATGCTGGAGGTTGTCGCCGAGCTGCTGGTCACGCAGGAACTCCAAATATGGCCGACCGTTGTAGGCTGGAGGGGAAACACAGGACTACGTTACCCACAATTCCCTGCAAGGTGAGCTAGAGTGTGTTACTGTACCCTCACACAGGTGATGATGATGCAGATGACGTCATCTCACCCAGCTGTTCCTCCGTCTCCTCCGCACAGGAAGTCAGGAAACGCATCAACTTCCCTCTTTTCTACCACAGTCAGCTGACGACTGGCGAACACATCGGCTCTGCTGCAGGGCACCTGAGAGACAGACAGGCGGACGGTCAGGTGACTGAGAGACAGACAGGTGACTGAGAGACAGACAGGCGGACGGTCAGGTGACTGAGAGACAGACAGGCGGACGGTCAGGTGACTGAGAGACAGACAGGCGGACGGTCAGGTGACTGAGAGACAGACAGGCGGACGGTCAGGTGACTGAGAGGACAGACAGGCGGACAGACAGGTGTAAGTGGACGTATACACACCTGTTCCACGTTTCCATGGCGATAAGTGAGTATCCTGGTGACGTTCTTGAACTCTGCATAGCGACTAACATTTGATTTGATGAGCAGATCGACCAATGAGCCGCGAGAATACATCAGCTGGAGAAGAAGGAACATTAATATTATATTTATGTCGTATGTTATGTAACGTGGATACATGATCGTACGTTACCTTGGAAACCAGGTCGATGTTAAACCGGCGTCCTTCCTTCACCAGCTGGGCGTAGCTGATCTTCTTCTTGCTTGGCCCTGATTGGCTGGGAGCAGCAGAGGGGCGTGGCTCACCTGCATCTGGCTCCGCCCCCTCTGTCTGAGCTGCCTGCGATTGGATGAAACATCTGTCTGTCATCCAGGTTCCCCCATCACCCAACAACAACGACAACAACAACAACTCATCAATCAATCACTGATCAGAACCTGATCGGTTTCTTATTGATCCGTCACTCCTCACCTCTCCCTCTTCTTCTTCTGCTGTTTTCCTGTCGCTGCTCTTTTGTTTCTTCCCTCTTTTGAATCTGGAATAAAAGAAAAACAACTGAAGCCTTTTGCCAGCTGATGACATCACAGATGACGTCACCCGATGATGTCATCAGTAAATCAAACCTGCAGTTTCTTCTTCTGATGTTTCTTTAAACACTTTGCTCTTCGTCAGCTCCGCCTCCCCTTTTCTTCTTCTGTGGTGTTTGGAGCTTCCTCCTCCTCGTCTTCCTCACTGACAACAACATCATTAACTCAATTAATCAATTAACCAATTAATAACTTAACAGTAAATTCATCTCAGCAGCCGTTTCAACCCTTCAGGAGGGTCACATGACGTTTTCTCTTGCACGTCACGTGACCTCGCTGATGACGAGGCGAGGGTCATGTGACCGCGGCGTTACCTGGCGAAGCAGAACACCTGCAGGTTGCTGACGGAGGCGGAGTCTGAGTTCGACAGGCGGATCAGCTCCTCCCCTTCCTCCAACAGGCTCGACCAATCCTGGACCTCCTCCGGCTGAGGCT